>JAPVLO010001406.1:0-92323 GCA_027257055.1 Cephalopachus bancanus | reverse complement strand
GGGTGTTGGGTATCATGTTAAGGAGATTGGGTCTTATCCAACATATCATGGAAGAGCAGGTACTAAGAAAGTGAAGTGAGGAAATGATAAATGACCCCCACTCAGTGGAGTAGAGAGGACATCTCACAGGTGGGAACATTTAAATGGGACTGTGGAGTATGGGTAGGAGTTCACTGGTAGAGGAGACAGGGAAGCAGTAGAAACATTCTATATGGGGCACTTTTGCTATTCCTCAGGGTCAGTCAGTGGGAACTCTCCAGGGTTCCTGCCCGTCTCCTGCCTCCATCACAGCATTTTTCTCTTTGGTCATTCCAAAGTAAGAGAGCTTAGAAAGAGGAAGACAAATGGAACTGTCTGTGTGAGGCATGTGGGTGATTAGGTGAAAGGGCCCCTGAAGCGAATGTGAAGATTCTGGGCTCTGTTATTGACTGCTCCAGTGCCTCTGGCCTGAGTATGTCCAAGGTCAGGCTCCTCGGGGCAGACTGTGGCCTGGGGTCAGGACTGCTGGTGAGGGTCTGGTGTCGGTGCAGTTGAGAGAAGGACCCCTGCTGGGTCCCAAGACCGCCACCACCTTTGTCACGCCCCTTCTCGTTGTCTAAGCATGCTCATCCGTGGAGAGAAGATAACATTAGCATCTTTCCCCTGAGGTTCCCATGTTGCCTGAATGAGATCCTATGTGAAACGCACTTGATATCGTCCCTGGACACGGTCGGTGCTTGAATCAAAGCAGCAGTAATAGTAGCTGTTGTTGGGGTTGTTATTTATATGATGATTAAGCCTTCTATTTGGTAAAGTGAACATTTTTTTGAACACCCATGCTGTATGCTTATAATTTCAGAGATGTATCCTCTTGGCTGTAGCTCAAAGCTTTATCAACCTGGAATCCTTGGAGTCTCCCCAATGTGAAGACTCCTGTTGGAAATTGAATAACCTCACCTTCTAATAATCTGTTGGTGAGGAAGATGCCTAGAAAACAAACAAATTCAAAAAAGAATCTTGAAAACCTTGTGTTTTTATTTCAGCATTGAACTGTGGATAAATGCTGAGACCTTCACTTACTTTTAAAAAATTTTTTAGAAGCTTTAATAATATATTTTAGTTAACCCGACATTTGATGCGTATAAAAATGCTATGAGTAAGGTATTGTACTTTTCTGTGTGTGCTGAGCCTATTTCAGTCAAACCTAACCACAATTCAGGTGCTCAGGGGGGGAGTCACTTTGCTACTGGACAGGGTCACTCTGGACTGAGAAATGCCCAGGACGTGACAGATCCATGCTTGTGGGTTCAGTCATTCTCAATGTTCAGTAGACATCGTATTTCCTTTTGGTGCTATCCAATTGTGTCATCAACTAGGCTGGATGGATACTAGCACCTGTAACACATTTCTGTTCATTCATAGTTTAACCATTTCAGCACTGCCTGTGTCAGTGAGTTTTCTGTATGCTTCCTTACGTTTGCACCTCTGTGTCAGGGAAGACTCGCTGCACAGGGGTTGCCGTGACTGCACCATGCTAGGGGCAGAGGGCAAATGTTCGCCTGCTGGAGGGCAGGACCGGCACCGTGTATGGGATTGAGGTCAGATAACCCTCCCCCGGAATGAATCCATCACCAGCCTTGAACCTGTGAACTGAGAGGTCCCGAGAAGGGTCCCTTTTTACTTCTCCCTCTCTGACATCGAGAGATTGAGATCATTCAACAAGTATTTGAGTTCTTGCTCTGTGTGGTCACTTTGCTGGGCACAGCATGTACAAAGAATGCCATTTCATCTCTTGGGTCTTAAAGAGTCCCCAAGGGTAGGACCAGACTTTCCAGAAGTTTCCACCTCGTTTTAGCTGCAGGTTCTTTCTACTAACGGAAAGATCAAATTCCAGTTATATAATAACAGTGATAATTCACGTTTATACTTTGTGTTAATTAATTTCTAGGGGCTATTGCATATAATCCTCTCCACAATCCTCCAAAGAAGGACTCTTGCAGATGAGAGTGCTAAGGTTTGAGAAGTTTAACTGACTCACCTGAGGATGGTGAAGCTAGTGTTTGAACTATTTATCTGGCCTTATATCTAATGTCTTATATGTTCTTTTTCTTTTTTTTTTTTTTTTTTTGAGTTGGAGTCTCACTCTGTCACCCAGACTGGAGTGCAGTGGCCACTCCCGGCCACTGCAGCCTCGACCTGCTGGGCTCCGGCGATCCTTCCACCTCAGCCTTCCAAGTAGCTGGAACTACGGGTGCACGCTACCACGCCCGGCTGATTTTTTATTTCTTGTAGAGATGAGGTCTCGCCAAGTTGCCCAGGCGGGTCTCGTACCCGCAGGCTCAGGCAATCCACTCACCTCAGCCTCCCAAAGGCGTGGGATTACAGGCTGAGCCACCGAGCCTGGCGAAGCCAGTGTTTGAATCTGGAGTGTCCGGCCCCAGAACCATGTCATTCACCAGGCCACAAGCTGGCCTGTCCTCCCCCAGCAAGGGTGCTATGGTAGGGGCAGGGTGGAGGTGGGGGTTCCCACAGCCCCTTCTTCACCTAACTCAGCTGCCCCTGAGGCACTCCGTGGGATGCAGCCTATGGTTTGGGGAAACACCCTTCCTCCTGCACTCTGAGGGTGGGCCCCACCTGGGACTCCTGGTAGGGACTGGACCGAGAACCAGACAGGGCCAGGGATGGGCTGGGAACAAGGGACCCCACCCCAGAAGTCGTGACCAAGAGGAAAAGTTTCCAGAAGGAATCCTGCCCAAGACTTAGTCTCCTTCGACCCCTTCAAAGTCATCAAGCATCATGTCTACAGAAGTGGCTCAATTGTTTTTATGCAGAGGAAGGGCAGTGACCCTGGGGACTGAACCAGGTAGGAGGTGGACGCCGCCTTGACCCAGACCTCCTGGACTCACTTGAGGCCAGCCTGGGATCTGCTGTCTGTCAAATGGCCCAAGGGCAGTCTGGCCATGGGTTGGGGGCTGGGGCTCTGAGAAATCAGGATGTGTGGGAGAAAGTTGTGGGACTGGTGTTGGGAGCCGAACTTGACTCTGGCTCTCTAGAGCTCCTCTGGGAAGCTGGGTTTTGAAAAGGAACAGAGCCTCTGTGTGCTCATGCTCGTGCTCCCAGGTGAACCGGGCTTCTCAGGGGGTCTCAGGTGGACCCTATTCACCCAGTCCCTGCCTCTCTACCTCAAAGCTCATGGGTGCTGTGCATCTCTCTCAGTGGGCTCTGAACCCCTCATGAGAGGCACCCAAGGCTGGGTCTCCCTGCTCTCACTCTGTGTGCCTGCAGATATATTTCCTTTTCTCTCTCTCTTTTTCAGAGCCAAGAAGAAGAGCAAACCCTTGAACCTCAAAATCCACAGCAGCGTGGGCAGCTGCGAGAACATCCCTTCTCAGCAGCGGTCCCCGCTTCTGTCCGAGCGTTCCCTCCGCTCCTTCTTCGTGGGACACGCGCCCTTCTTGCCTTCCACCCCTCCTGTGCACACCGAGGCCAACTTCTCCGCAAGTAAGTCGCCCTTTGGGGCTTCACCCACCCCCCATCCCCCACCGTCCTTCCTACACGCCAGGTGCAAACCCTCTTTTCTTGATCCCAAGGGCTTGAGAGACACTCACGGATGGAAGCTTGCCCACCCTCCATGCACTGCCCCTCTAGGACGGTTTTGAGGGCGGCGTAACTGGCACCAGGGAGGTTGGCCGGCCATTGTCATTGGTGCCCAGTCCCTGCTTTTTCGCCTGCAGGTGTGACAGATGGACAGAGGAGATCAATGGTGCAGGGCATTCAAGCAAGCCTCCGCCCTCTCTTCCTCCTTCTCCCGGCTGCCTGATTACAAGGATTTTTCTCAGGCACCGTGGCTACGGCATCTTTGATTAAGTTTTGTATTCCCTCCCACTCAGATCAGCACATATAACCTTTACATCTCCAAGATGTATTTGGGGTCACACGGGGCTCAGCGTGGCCCGGGGGTGGTTTACATTCTGCTCTTAAGAGTTTCTGCTGGAGACAGAGCGGTTATTACACGGAGCAGAAATGGAACTTTCTGGCCACTGAAGGCTGAGGTTTCAGAAGGTGTTTAATCTTCTCTACCCAGAGGCCCGGATTTGCTGAGCAGGCACAGATGTGGTCAGAGGGGAGCCTTCTGAATAAAAGCCTAGCCAGTCCTCAGCAAGGACAGAAGCTTTTATTGATGGGTTGCTCGGGAGAAGGAAGGGCTGAGAATGGGGGAGAAACGATCCCTGGCCCTTCAGACGGCCACGGGCCCTGCATGTTTTGTTGCTCTGAAAAAAATGCTAAGACATGTCTACTGAGCACTGGGACATGCCACTCACACACATCCAGGGCCTCGTTTAGTTCTTGTACCAATCCCTTATACAGATGGAGGATGCCTGTTGTACCGAGGAGGAAACCGAGGCTCAGAGACTTCACATAACTTGCTCGAAGTCACACAGCTGTGGGATATCTGAGCCGGGATTTGCATTTGTTTCCTTCCAACTGCAGAGGACACAAGCTTAATCATTACACGTGATTCGATGGCCGTGATCCCTCAAATAGCCAGCAGGGTGCCTTTCTCTAAATGTGAGGTTTTATTTATTACCCCTACCCAAGGGTTCTTAAGCTTTTTTAGGGAAGCCATGGACCCTTTGAGAATTTGATGAGACTGATTAATTCTCTCCCTGGAAAAAAGGCGCCTGTAACATCCAACATCCAGCTAGATGGTTAGGGAGGGGCCGATGGTGAACTTGACTTTCCGTTCACAGATGCACAGGGCGTGTCTCTGTGGGAATCAGCTGAGGGTCTGGACTGGAGGAGACCTCTGCGGATGTCAGTCAAGACATGATCCAGAGAGTGCTTTGTCTCAGTGCCCAGCTTGTTCAGGCTCTGTATTGAGCAAACTAAAATAACACCCATGACCCACAGGTCGACACCAGAAGGCCAATTTATTAATTTAAGAGAAATCTCTGTCAGAGCAGCCTCTGTGAGGGTGGGCCTGTGTGGTAGTCAGAGGGTGGCTGCAAGGGTGTGGGTGAGGAAAAGGGGTGATGGTGGCATGTCAAATGGGTAGCGGCAGCCATGTGAGGCAGCTGTCACAGCCAGGATCAAATGCCTGGGTTGGAATCCCAGTTGTGGTATTTTCAAGCAGTGTACCCAGCCCTGAGTGAGTTAAAAGCACCTCTGAACCTCAGATTTCTTATCTGTATGATGGGGATAATAATCGATTCACTTGTAGATAGTTGTGAGGATTAGATAAGCTCATATATGTCAAGTCCTCTGCACAGTGCCTGGCACGCAGTAGGTGCATACTAAATGGTAGCTGTCATGGTGGTGTCTGGTCTGATGGCTAATTTGGAGCTGCTGTGAATGAATGCCTGCAGTTCACTCCCCCTCCTCACTTCCCCATGGCCCTAAGAGTGCTTGGAGTTTACCTTGGCAAGATGCTGGGCAACTGCCTCCAGCGGCCATCTGTCCTTGGGCATCACTGTCCTGTGAGCGAACGTCAGCACAGCCACCTCTGTGGATTGACCACAGTAATGCACTTTAGTGCTGGCCAAAGTATAGACATCTCTGTCCTGTTTTAAAAATAAAAACCCTCCAACTTGGACATTTGGTCCCCTTGCCCTTGCCAAAGAGTTTGTGAGGATTCACCATGGCTTCCGACTGTTTGCCCCTACCCTGGCCTATGCTTAAGAGGAAACCCTTTTCTGCTTGCCCGTGGGCAGGACCAGAGTTCTTAATTAAAAGACAGCTCCCAGCGCTAGGAGGCCCCAGACACACACTTGCCCTTGGACAGTCCTGGTCCTTGTATGTAGGGTGGTCGCTCCCCGCTCTCCCAGAAAGAAGAGGGATGGCATCTGAGTCTCAACCGGAGCATAAGTGTGTAACTCAGATATTAGCTGGAACCCCATGGACCAGTCCTATCTCTGTTGATTATAACAAGGCACAGAAACAGAGGCAGCCTGGGGTGTGGAACAGGCTCCAGACTGGGAAATGAGAAGCTCTCTGTTGGAGCCTCAGTGCTGCCACCAAATGCCTGTGTGACCTTTGTCTCTGCCTGGTACAACAGCTGCATTGCCACAGTTAAGATGGATCACAGTCTGTGAGGCAGGTGTTTTTATTCCCATTTTGCAGATCAGGAAACTGAGGCTCATGATCTTAGTCCATGTGGTACATTCAGAATCCGGATCCGACTCTAGCCTGCATTTCATCACTTCAGTGCAACAAGTTCCTTCCTCCATCTGGGTCTCAGTTTCCCCACGGTACACACTCCAGGAGAGTCCACTTCAGTGATTCTGAGGCCTGCCCACTGAACTTTTCCTCGGCAAATCTTTTGACTCATTTAGAATGCTGTTTTGGGGGATTCCACATGGGGCTAGGGGCTGGGAGATCACAGTTGCCAGGCGCCATCTCCTCCTTGCTTGTAATGTTTCCTGTACCCCTGCCATCCTGAATTTCAGAAGAGTGCTCCCTGCCCCAGTGCCAGCTTTCCTCCTGCTGACCCAGCCTTGGGAGCTCCAGGGGCCGCACGACTGCCAGGCTCAGTCTGTCTGCCCGTTTGTCACTGTCGACTCCGGCTCTGGACTGCGCCGTGAAGGGTGGTGATATGCCGTCTTGTCACCCCCTGATGGTAATGTCTGGAGACAGCATTAGGCAGATCCAGCTGTCGAGTGGCTGAGGCTGGAACCCCAGGGCACCCAGCCACCTCGGGTGAGCTGCAGGAGGACTTCACCTCCTTGGAACTTACCCTACTTCACTGGTCTGGGTGTCACAAGATGGGGGAGAGAGGCAGGGGGGTGGCAAGAGCCTCAGCTGGTGGAGGCCAGTTCTCCAAGGCTCACCAGCCCTTCGGATCATAGCCTCACTCAGGTATAGACAGAGCGCATGATATCAGATTCTTCTGTTCACCACAGAAGATGCTGAACCTCCTTCCCAGAGAGCAGTGGGCATGCCCCTCCATCCTTGCTGTGTTTATTCCGTGTGCATGCCACGCTACCTCAGTGGTTTGGTTGGATGCCCTGTGACACTGGGCCATTTTGGGTCCCACAAGTCGTGAGCCTGGGTCTTCTCATAGGCCCTCTCCCATCCCAGCTGACATAGGTCAGGCAGTCTCTAAGTTCCCTAAAGAAAGGCGACGTCAGAATGACAGAGTGCCGCCTGGGTAGAGAGAGAAGTGATCCGTCATCCTTCATTACCGGCTGGTGGAAGTGATTTCGGGTTGATGGCAACTAACTGGATGCCAATAAGTCACTGGGCAGATTGCTTAACCCCCCGAGTTGAGTCTCCACCCGGCAAGCATGTAGTGAGGATAAAATGAGGAATGCATGTAAATCCCCTAGCATGGGGGCCGGTGCTTAGAGCAGGAGTCTGAATAAAGGGGAGCTTTGGGAGCTATTGCTGTATGTAACATGATGGAGTAGCTTGTAACAGTGATGAAAATGATGGTAATAATAGCAATTGGCATTTATTGTGTGTTGCCAACATTCCAGGCATCGTACAAAGCAATTTACTTTTATTATTTCTCTTACGCTTCACGATTGTCTATGAAGTAGATTTGATTACTATTCCCGTTTTACAGAAGAAGAAACTGGGGCTGAGAGTTTAAGTGACCACAAGGTCGGGAAAGAGGTGAAGTTTGTCCTTACTCTGAATCCTAGGCTCCACAATGCTACAGTTTCATAGGATATGAAATTGCAACACCGTCTTCACTGACACCTGTTTGCTCATCAAGTAAGGAACTGAATTGTGTTGTGGGTGACAACCATGCTGAAAGAATACCTCTTCGTTAGCACACTGTGCGCACTTACAGAGCAGCACCCACATTGGTTAACCATTTGTTACCCTCTCCCCCGGACTCTGTTGTTCATATTCTAGGGATCTCTTGTTCCTGATGTGAGCCATTCATGTAGGGGTGCAGAAGGTGCCCAAAAGAACAAACTGCAGGCAGCTTCTGCAGCTCATCCTTCCTGGACATCTTTGGTAGAAGATGAGGAATAACATAGTAATTTTGCCACCTGCAGTTTTCTGGGTGTTTTTCTATTAGCTATCCATGGGGTTTGAGCACTTCAGGGCAGCAGCTACCAAGGGGAACAAATGACCAATGATTCTAGAACGTCCCCATCCTGGTCATCATGGCACCAGCTGGAGTTACCCACAAATCCGGGTCTGATGCAAGATCAATTTTCACGAGGTGTCTTAAGAGAAGGTGTGCCCTTTCCTCATCTCTTCCCTAAGTAACTCCTGCTCTTTGTCCGGAGACGGGGCAAGAGAGAGTTATCCTCGGCTGAGACCCTGGTCTTGTGTGTACCTTGGGGCTGAGTCAGAAGCCTGGTTTGTTGAGGGAGACAGCAGGTAGCAATACAGACTGTTGGAGCTGAACTTCCTGCTCCCAAGAAAGCAGCCACTGGAAGGGTTCCGAGACGCCTCGGGGTGAGGGTGATTATGTAATGGGGTTTAATGAGGCTTGAGGTCAAGGTTCATTACCCCCCAGAAGAGGGGGAGGAGAGCCGTGTGTCTTGATGGAAGTTTGCTGCCTGAACCACAGTCTCGGCTCAGAATCGGGAGAGCTTCTGAGCGGTGTGGGTCTGACCTGACTCAGTGGTGCCAGTTCCAAGGGGAGGACATATAGTGACCCAGAGGACTCGGCTCCCCAAGAATGTGCAAGAATTGGTGCTGTTATCTTTCCCTCCCCCCATGGACCCAGCAGACACAGTGGGTGCCCGTGTTGCCTGGCCTCTTTTAGAAATTCAGACCCCAGCAGGTCCCTAACACGTCCTGCTCACCTGCTATATGCCAGGTAGGATCTAGATGCTTCGCAGGTTTTAAAATATACACATCTGGAAAAAAATAACAGAATGCAGAATGGTCCCCAGTGAAAAGCACTGGGCTCTTCGCCACCCCTCCCCCAATTCTGCTTCTCAGAAGCAACCGCTTTTAACTCTTTCTGTGCCTAGTTATTCTGGTGGTCACTTCTACAGTTAAAATTAGGCTATGCCAGGGGTTCTCAAAGTGCGTTCCAGGCCACCACAGTAGCAGCAACTCATTCAGTATGACTAGTGTCCAAAAACTTGTCAGAAATGCAAATTCTTGCCTTTCCTCTCCAGATCTACTGAATCAGAGTTTCTGGGGTGGAGCTTGTCCAGCAAGCCACAAGCCCTCCAGGGGCTCTGAGGCTGACATTTCAGAATCCCTGAGTTAGGTGGTTATATGACAGTTTTTTTAGCTTTTCATTTTGAAATGATTTTGAATTTACCGAAAAGCTGCAAGAATAATAAAGGACTTTTGTACCTCTTTTTACTCAGATTGAACAGTTTTTAACATTTATTTACATTTACTTCCTCTCATTTTTGTGAACCATTTGAGACTGGGTTGCACACCATCTTACCTTCTTACATAACCACATAGAGTTACCAATTTCAGTGAACTTGACATTGAATCAGTACTTTCATCTCACCATATTCCAATTTCAGCAATTGCCCCAATGATATCCTTTATAGCAATTTTTCTTCCCGGTACAGGATCCAATCTGGGGTCACAGATTGCATTTAGCTGTTGTGTCAAGCCAGAACATTTTCTCAGCCTTTCTTTGTTGTTTATGACTTTGACATCTTTGAAGAGTAGGGACCATTTACTTTATACAATGTGTCTCAATTTGGGTCTGTCTGATGTCTCCTCAAGGCTAGACTCAGGTCATGCAGCTTGGGCAGGGCGTCTGCAGAATGGGATGTATCCTTCTTGTTGCTTCACATCTTTGTAGAAAACTCTATCATGTGGGGTCAGGAGACTTAGGGTCCCTCTGTGCCCTGCTGATCTGTCCTGGGGCTCTCCAGGTGGCCAGGAGCCCAGCCCTATGCCTTCCTGGAGTTTCTCTGTGATAGGAGGGGAGTTACTCCAGATGTAACTTTTCCTCAAAGTGCAAGAAACTAACACAAAAGATAAAGCCCGGACACAAGCACTTGGCCTTAGCCACACATGGCACCTAGTCATGATTGGTTGCAGATGTGTCTATCTTTATGTGAACAAAGGAGTTTTCAGTCTCTCTTTTGTGTGTTCCTCTCCACCCCTGTTGATGGAGGTAAATTAGGCTTTATCACGGGTTGACTTGTTGCACCCAAAAGCTATGCCCAAATCCTTCCTCCATGCCTGAGAATGTGTCCTTACTTGGAAATAAGGTGCAATCAAGTGAAAACAAGCTCAATTAGGGTGGACCCTCATTCAGTATGACTGATGTCCTCATAAGAAGAGGGAATTTTGGACAAGGAGAACACTGTGGACACAGGAACGCAAGGAGAGCACCATGCAAAGACAGAGGCAGAGGCTGGAGCAAGGGCACTGAGGGTTGCTGAAGCCACCAGCAGGGGGTAGGTTCTCCCTCAGAGGCTCCAGAGCACACCAACCCTGCTCCACCTCGATTTTAGACTTCTGCCCTCCAGAACAGGGAGAGAATGAATCTGTCTTGTTTTCAGCCGCCCAGTTTGTGGCAATTTATTACAGCAGTCCTAGGAAGCCAATGAGGCCCTCCTTATTTTCCAAACAAGGGCAGGGAAGGGGAACCAGGGCCCACTGGTACAATAATGAGAACTCAGAACCTATTCATACCGACTGGAGCAGGCCTTGCTCTCTGAGATAGCTGTCCTGTTCTGAGAAGTCCCTGGAAAGAGTGGAGTTGCCCATTTGGGGGGAGAGAAGACAGAGGCAAGGCAGGCCTAGGCAGGACCGGCAGGACACCTACTCCAGGACAGATGTTCTCCAGCTCTAGTGACTGGGACCACGTGGAGTTGTGAACCTAGCACTGCCAGATCATTTGGTTTTCCAGGAAGACAAGAACTCTCCCTGTTTCAAAATGCCAGTGATCAATGTTAAATCCTTTAACATTGTGCAACCCAATATCGAACATCTCCACAGGTTTGTAGGTTACTTTGGGTCTTGGAGCTCTCCATTTTTAATCTCTGTTCTAGTCATCGATGTCAACGCTGGGAGGAGCCTCAGAAATCATTGAGTCCAAACCTTCCTTTTACAGATGAGCAAACTGAGGCAAGGAAGTAGGAAGAGCTTGCCAGGGATACAGAGCTGGGACTTGAACCCTGGCTTCCTGATGCCTCACCAATGGCTCTCCCCATTGTGCCAAGGGGTTGTAGAGCAGTGGTCTCTGCTGATACTCAGAGGGCTCATCAGTGAGTTGGTGGAAGTCCAGAGGAAGTTAACAGTGTCTTTGTTTAAGTGGTGACACATTTTGTGTATATGGAGAACTGGCGATGTGTGGGCGTGAGATGTGTGTTTGTGTGTGTGAGTGTGGGTGTGCATGTTCTATGTAAGGCTACTTCCGGGCTTTTATCATCAACTTTCTCTTCTATCGTCTGCCTGCACATTTTGCAGCTCTTGCCTTAGCACACACAGTTTGGGCTCAGCGTGCAGTAGATAACCTTGGACCTTTTGTTATGATTGCTCCCACCAGGAACTGTGGCAACACAAATTGGTTGGTAAGTGCTTGGCGTTACAGACCAAGGGGGCCATTAGTGCCTGTTGGAGTAAGTCCTGGTCCTGGGTCAGGTACACACTGTCAGCGTGGGCAGTCTCCTTCCCTGTCATCAGGACCCATGTCTGATTGTTACTGCCTTTGTCCCAGTAACCTCCCCACCCCAGGTGAGGAATTCTCAAATGTCAACTGATTTCAGAACAAGAAGTAATGCTGCTGCAGAACTAGACGGTGTACAACAGGCATTTGAATTCCACAGTTCATGCTCCTGTGCCTCCATTCTATGGCATGAGGAAACTGATGCTTCAAGAGAGGACATTGCCTGGAAGTTACACAGCACTTCAGAGTCCAGACTGAAGTCATGGCACCTTAGACTCCAGGTTGCAAGCTTTTTCTGCACATGACTTGGCCTCACCTCATTTCCATGAAGTGGTAGCTTGGTGGGGGTTTGGGTTGTTTTAATCAAATCTACCCCTTTCCTGACAAGCCTGCTCCTCCTCTGATAGCCTTACCTTGCCCATTTACCCAGTTAGATGAGTTGATACTTAGGTGTGCTCTTTAACCCTTCCTTTTCATGGTACCCCATTTCCAAGCCTTGTTATATGAACCTTCTAAATCAGGGGTCACCAACCTTTTTCTGCAAAGGGCCAGATAGTGAATATGTTCAGTTTTGCAGGCCCTGTGGTCTCCATGACAACTACTCAACTCTGCCACTGTGACACAAAGCATTCTAGACAATACCAAAACAAATGGGTATGGTTGTGTGCCAATAAAACTTTATTTGCAAAAACAGGCAGAGAGCCAGATTTCTGTTCATAGGATGTAGACCTCCCTCCCTGGCCTTCTACTTTTTTCCATCTCCTCCTCCATCACCACCACCCTGGTCCAAACTATATAATAGTCTACAGTTGGATCTTTGATGTCTGCTTTAGCCCCACATCCAATCCTCTGATGTGATTCTTTTCAAAATGAGATTCTGGCTCCCAAACCCAGGTTAAGCATCTACCACAATCTCCCTTTGTTCATAGGCTGCAGCTCAGATCCTTAATAGAGAGAGAGAGCCCTTTCTCTGACTTTATCTTGCTCCTGCTGGCCCCTGTCAATGATTCCTTCAATGAATTATGTTCCCCTCTGTCATGAACTCTTAGGCTAGTGGATGTCCACTCATTAGTCTCACCTGTCTCCACAATCACTTCCTTGGGAAAGCATTCCCTAACTCTTCAAGTGACATCAATTACACCTTCTCTCATCTCCCGGACTTTTTCCTCAGGAGCACTTATCACAATTTGCAGGCATATATATATGTGTTTAATGCCCTGTTTCCCCAGTGTCGGATCCATGATGGCAGTGACCACATCAATCTTGTTCATTACCGTATCTGGCATGGAGCCAGCACACACACATATTTTTGGATGGATAACCCTCAACATTTTCTAGCATTCCCTTTATGCCAAGCACAGTGAGACTTCAGCTATTCAGGATCTAGATGGCAAAGGATGAAAAATTCTGCTTGTTGCCTCAAGAGTTGCAGAGCTGGCTGGACTTGGCATGTCCCAGACAGACACTCAAGTCATTAGACTTTGATGCAGCCTTTTGGATTTCATGGATGGTTCTCCTGCCTTAACCAACCAGAAAGGCAGGTGCCAATTTTGTTTGTTGAAAAATAAGCAGCCATTGTTTTGTTAAGCACTGACCAGGCCGTGTGTTCTTTGAGCTATGACTGCCATGTTTTCTTAGCTTTGGCCCCCTCCCCTACCTTGGGGAGGTAAATTTCTCTCTCTCTCTCTCTCTCTCTCTCTCTCTCTCTCTCTTTCTCTCTCTCTCTCTCTCTCTCTCTCTCTCTCTCTCTCTCTGTCTAATTTACTTTCTAGTTATTGCTTTGTTAAACTCTGGTGTGTCCATGTGGCTCTTTGAGCTATGACTGCCATGTTTTCTAGCTTTGGTCCCTCCCCTACCATGGGAGGTAAATCTTCTCTCTCTCTCTCTCTCTCTCTAATTTGCTTTTTAAATAAACTATATTTTCCAATATAAAAAAGAAGAAAAATAAGCAGCTCTTTATGACTATATGGTAGTGGTAGTGGTGATACTGTTATATAGTTTGGGACTCAGAATTACCAGTGACAGATAACCCAACCTGAGGGGGTTTTGTTGTTGTTGTTTTTCTTTTTTTTTTTTTTCTCTTGGTATAGTGGTGTATAGAGGTAATTTATTGGCACAAATAACTAAAAAGCCCTACCATTTCAGGTATGGCTAGATCTAGGAGCTCAGTTCACGTTGTATCTCTCAGCTCTGTTCTCCTCCAGGATGGCTTCAGTTTTAGGATCCATGTGGTGGCAGGGTGGCCCCAGCAGTCCCAGCTTGTTAATTCTTCCCTGATCTAGTCTGTAGTGGCAGAGTAGGATTTATATAGGTCTGAGATCCACTCCAAATCCATCAGCTTGACTGTATGCTCATCTCTAAACCAATCAGTGGAGCCAGAGAAATGGAGGGATACTTATTGGCCTAATCCTGAACCAAGATCTTTATCTGTAGGTTTTGCTGAAGAAGGGCGCAAGAATGCTGGGGAGGCTAAAAGCCAGTGTCCACTTGAGGAAATATGAATAATGTGGGAGGTCCCTGTCTTCAAAGGCTGTCATCAAAGAGCAGCACCCTGGCCAGATCATTTCCTGATCCGGATTAGTGGGCTATGTCACCACCATTGTACCCCAAACCATTTCAGTTCTCTTAGTGTTTCCCTTGGGCTATGTTTCTCAGTGGCAAGAAGCTCTTTTTTTAATCCCATCATCTGGCACTCCTGAGGGTCTCCAGGGAAGTTTAATCATGTTGCCAGGTAGAGACTCAGCCCCATTCCCAGGGCAAAGCCGTAGCATTTTGGCTTTGGCCAGGCAAGGAGCTGAGAGCTGGGCAAGCCTGGGTTTGAATCTTCTCTCTGCCATTTATTACCTAAGGTCTCCAAGGCTCAGTTTCCCCATCTTTAAAATGGAAATAGTATACTTTTCTCATGGTGAGATGATTAGAATGAAATGAAGGGATCCCGAGCACGGCTGCTGCTTAGGAAGCAGTGCCTAAGTGTTAGTGTTGTGGTTGTTGATACTACTGTGTAGTGTTTGGGTCTGGGTCAGCTTTGATCCTCATAACCCTGCCCCAACCCTACCCCGCCTCCATGGTATCTGAATGTAGCAGTCAGTATTGATTGAATTTCTGACTGAAGTCTGATACTGAGTATCGTGGGGGAGTCAAAGAAATGTGTGTTACAGTCCCTGGCTTCATAGCACCTGCAGTCTAGTTGGCTAGAAGCCACATGAGATGCAGTCAAAAACTCAACCAGGGATCGGGAAGTCTAGGTTTTTCTGTTTAGGGTGGCTACCCCTGGCTGTGTGGCCCTTGTTAAGTGGCTCAACATATCAGAGCTTTGGTTTCTTCATCTGGCAAATGGACATGTTAATGATATCTGCCTACCTTACAGGACTGTTGGATGTTGGGAGGTGTGTGATCAGCTTTTGAAAACTAGAAAGTTTTCAGATGCACAGGGTATCATAATCTCTGCCCACCAAAGTGGCAAGCAGATAGGCATGGAAGACATTCGGCTGTTGTGTATCTGTAGTACTGTTCAGTCTGATTGGCTGGCATACATTTTGACTGGCTGGTTGCGTGTGCTGATTGTCTGGACGTATGTTTTGATGGACTGTGTGTTTTGATTGGTAGAGTTGGAGTCTCACTTTGTCACCCAGACTGGAGTGCAGTGGCCGCTCCCGGCTACCGTAGCCTCTACCTGCTAGGCTCTGGCGATCCTTCCGCTTCAGCCTTTCAAGTAGCTGGAACTACCACGCCCGGCTGATTTTTTGATTTATTGTAGAGATGAGGTCTTGCTGCCCAGGCGGGTCTCGAACCCGTGGGCTCAGGCAATCCACTCACCTCAGCCTCCCAAAGGTGCGGGATTACAGGCTGAGCCACCGAGCCCGGCTTCATGATGGTTGTTAAGTATTTTCAATAACACTCTTAAACGCCAACACCTACCTCACTAAGCTTAAGAAAATCCTCAAGTCTTGGTTTTCTGATGTGTAAAATGGATATAATAATACCTTCCTTGCAGGGTTATTGTGGAGATTGTGGGAGACAAAATGTTATTGAATTAAGGTCTGTCTCACTCATCAGGCTGTATGCTCTGTAAAGGTGTTTCTTGTCTGTTCTGTTTACTGCTATATCCTCGGTACCTCCTACATTGTAGAACCTGAACAAGGATGTTTTGAATGCATAAGTAAAGCCTTATGCCAAGTTGTTATTCAGTAGGTCCTGTTTGAGGATCATAGGGTTTATTTGGAATGAAGTATGCACTTGGTGTCAGGCAACAGGGAGGGGTGAGGACTGTGGAAAACATTTCTAACGAAGGTAGCCACCACTCAGTTCCAGCCAATTGTTGCTCTATAAAAAGGGGACAAAGTATCACTAGGTTAGACAAAATTTCTGAGAGAGATAGACTTTCTGAGAGATATTTTTGTTGACCGTCCTACAATTTTCAAAATCTTGGCAATGGATTAAAATGTTTTTTAATCCATTTGTATGGCGGCCACCAGCTGGTGGCCACTGGACATCACAGATGATGTATCCTCTGCTGATTCATGTAACAGGAACTTTTCCCTTTTTACACATGGTTCAGCCTTTCCTCCCCTCTTCAGGACTGTGCTCCCGACCCCTCTCTTGAGCCCCACTGTCACTAACACGCCACAGAGGCCTAAAGGCTGTGTTTGTGCTCCTTGGATATAGTTTGATAACTCCAATTTTCACCCTGGGCATTTTACCTCTTTGATACTCATTCTGAACGGGGAGAGTCATCTCTCACCAAACCGCAGATGGCTTCCTGGGCCTTGAGTGGACACGTCACAGCCCCCGACCCATGGCGCCCGGCCTGTGCTGGCTGCTGGCACACACCTGCGCTCTGATGCTTGGCCTCATCAGCCGCTGGGCAGGATCTGAGTCCCTGTTTCTCATCCCAGGCCGAATTCTTCCTGGCCGGGGATGAAAGTGGTGCGTGTTTCGCTGTGTCCCACGCTGCTCTGCTCAAGGCCCCTGTGAAGGCAACTCTTCCATCTGTTGAAAGTCGAGGCACGGCCAGGCAGGCGTGGGCGGGCACGTAGCACCTGCATCCATCTCTCCATCTCTCCCTCCTTCTCTGCCCTCCTCTGTTTACTCTCCCTTGCTCTCTTCCTCTGTCACATCTGTCTTAATGTCTGTCTGTCTCTCTGAGTCACCCAGTCTCCTTTTCTGT
Organism: Cephalopachus bancanus; assembly: GCA_027257055.1. Lineage (NCBI taxonomy): Eukaryota > Metazoa > Chordata > Mammalia > Primates > Tarsiidae > Cephalopachus > Cephalopachus bancanus. The sequence continues at coordinate 75,617 of JAPVLO010001406.1, read as the reverse complement.
TGGTTGGTTTCTCTCTCAAGCCCTGTCTGTCTCCTCTTTAGCCACTCTGGGTGACTTCTGCCCTCTTAGTCCCTCTTGCCTTTGGTTGTAGCTTCTGTTCTCTCTCTCTCTCTCTCTCTCTCTCTCTCTCTCTCTCTCTCTCTCTCTGCCTCTCGCCATCCCTTTCCCTGTCTTGTCTTCCTCCTGTCTCTAATTACTCATCCTTCCCAGCCTTATGAGCCCTGGAAGCCCCACTGTGCTGAGTTCCTTGAAAACCCTTGCCACTGACAGATGACTTGGAAATGGCGCCTTGGCGGCTGGAGAGAGGGAGGACTGAGCCTCGCTGCGACCAGAGCATCTGTCTCTTTGGGAGCCAGGCTGAGAATCTGGTGCTAAATACCGAGGACTGGGAAGGAGGGGGCCGTTGGCAGAGGAGGAACTCTCTAGGGCTGGGGCTGGCATGCCCCTTTGGGAGAACCTTGATGCTGACCCCGTCATCACAAACCCAAGATCCTAGATCCTTAGTGTGAATTGGCACACCCCGGCCTGCTTCCAGCTGGGGCGATGACTCCCTGTTTCCCAAGCCTGCCGGGTCATTCTCTGGAAACCCCAGGAATCAGCACCTCGAGCGACTGCTCTTGGGTCTTGCAGTGGCTCTTTCTGGGAGGTTGCTGATGCTGTTAGTCACCTGCCCTGGGGCACTCCAGGACCCTCTAGGGTTCGGAGTCAGCATGATGCAGTAGAAAGTACCGGGGCTCTGCTTCAGCCTGGACCTGAGCGGCAGGGCCACCTCAGCCTGCCACCTCACCTGTCTGTTTTCCCATCTATAAAAAGACCTAATGATACTGTGAGTCTTCCCGACCTCACAGAGCTGTGTTGAGGACCCAGTGAACTAATGCTACATGGTATGGACTGTAAAATGCGGATGAGTTCAGTTACTACTTCTGTAGAGGGCCAAACAGCACACATTTCCAGCTTTGCAGGACAACAGTCTCTGTCACAACTACTTAACTCTTCTGCAGTGGTGTGACAGCAGCTGCTCATCACTGCATGGGCAGGGCCATATGCCAATAAAGTTTTACTTACACGACAGGTAGCAGGCTGGATTTGGCTAACCCCTAGTTCCGGCTCAGACTTCAGAGCTAAACTAGACCTGGTTTCAGATCCCAGCTCTGCTCTCTACGGGAGTGAGGCCTTGGGCAAATGGCATCCCTGAGCCTCAGTTTCTCCTCTGCAAAGTCAGTAGAAGAGTTCCTCATGGGTTGGTTTCAAGATTAAATGAGAGAATGTGTGTAAGCTTCTAGTACAGTGCCAGGTTCTTGGTGAGCAGTAATAAATATAAGCGGTTGTGATTCACATAATGTACTAATGTATGTATCATGTATAGCATATATAGTATATACTGTTACAAATTACACAGTCATCTCTTTGGGTCCATGTGTTCTGTGTCTGTGGATTAAACAAACTGCAGATCCAAAATATTTTTTTAATGGATGGTTGTGTCTGTACTAAACATGTATCCACTATATACGTAACATTTACATTACGTAATGTTATAAGTAATCTAGAGATGATTTAAAGTATATAGGATGATGTGTGTAGGTCATAAGCAAATACTACATCATTTCATATCAGGGACTTGAGGGTTCTAGATTTTGGTATCCGTGGGGGATCTTGGAACCGATCCTCCATGGATAATGAGGGACAACTGTGTACATACATACTTCACACACACAAACATCACACACACATGCACTGTTCCAGAAGACAGTGCTAAGTTTTGGAATTGCAGGAAGAGCCCAGGCAGTGTGGCTTTCCATGAGGCCTCTCCACCCACTTTACTGTGAGGACGTTTTGTGTTGGGTCCTCATGAGAGGGGAAGGCCTTTTCCTCTGTCGGGAGCCACCGTGCCCACTGCTCAGCTCAGCCACACTGAGATGACCACTCCATCACAGTCTCTTCCTAGTGGTCTGAGATTCTGCTTCCAGGAACATTGGGTGGGGAGGAAGATTGTGAAGTCCAGGTTTGCCGGAGGGACAATAAGTCCTCTACATAGATGTAAACTTAATTCTAGCAAATGTATATATGGTTGAGGGTGAGATCAGAGGTCTAGAGAGAGGTGATAGTTTCTTACTTAGCCAACATCTCTCCCTTTGAGAAATCCCTAAGAACCTGGACAGAGGAGTAAGGATTGTTATCAAAAGAAGGGTACCTGATTTAGGGATCTCCAGTGTTGCATTTGTTAGAATTTTTTCCAATACAAGTAACAGAGACCCAACATATACTAGTTTCAGCAAATACAAGTGAGCTTGCTTGTTCATGTACTGAAAAATATAGTTATAGAATCAGGGCTTCAGGAATGGCTGGATCCAGGAGCTCAGTGTCATCAGCATGTGTTCTTTCTCCTTCTTCATTTCATGGTCCCGTTTTCCTCCTTCTTCTGTTAGGCTCCCCCTTCACGGTGGTCCTTGGTGCTTCAAACTTCCATCTTCCCAGTCCTAAGTGCATCAGAAAAATGAGTTCTGGTATTAGCTCTGATTAGACAGATGGAAACACACATCTGCTTATCCTGAACTGATCACTCTAACCAGTTAGACAGGAATAAATTATGTGGCCCAGGTTACTGACCCACTCCCGAAGCCATGGAGTGAGTCAACCCCACTGACTAACTGGGTTGTAGTCAAGGGATGTGAACTTCCAAGGAACACCAGGGGATGTAACTACGAGAACAGGGATGCTGAACACACAAGAGCCGCTGCTGCTGTCAATACTGACTGGTCTGTGGCTTGGCCACCTGTGACTCATGCTTTTGTGTGTGTGTTTCTTCATGGAGTAGCTAAGGGGAAATAGGAGTGGCAGTTAATTCAGAAGTGTAGCATAAACCCATGTGATGAGTATTCTCTTTCTTCTTGCTTGAGATTCCTGCCTTTGGAGAGTGTCAAGAGTCCTCTTTTCATCCACTTCACCACGGACTTGCAGCTGACCATGGACTATGAAAGAAGAGCCTGGTGGTTCTAGCCTGGTGGTTTCCAGCCTTTTTTGCACCTTCAGATCGTCTGGGGAGTTTTTAAAAATTCTGATTTCCGAGCCGGGCTCTGTGGCTCAGCCTGTAATCCCATGCCTTTGGGAGGCTGAGGTGAGTGGATTGCCTGAGCCCGCAGGTTCGAGACCCGCCTGGGCAGCAAGACCTCATCTCTACAATAAATCAAAATTAGCCGGGCATGGTAGCACGTGCCTGTAATTCCAGCTACTCAGAAGGCTGAGGCGGAAGGATTGCCGGAGCCCAGCAGGTCGAGGCTCCAGTCTGGGCGACAGAGTGAGATTCCAACTCAAAAAAAAAAAAAAAAAATCTGATTTCCTAGGCTGAGTGCAGTAGCTCTCACCTGTAATCTCAGCATGTTGAAAGACTTTGATAGAAGGATTGCTTGAGCCCAGGAGTTCAAGACCAGCCCAGGCAGCATAGTGAGACCTTGTTGCTACAAAAAAAAAAAAAAAAAGTTAGGTGCAGTGTCATGCACCTATAGTCCCAGTTACCTGAGAGGTTGAGGCAGGAGGATTGCTTGAGCCCAGGAGTTTGAGGCTATTGTGAGCTGTGACCGTACCACTGCACTCCAGCCTAGGCAACAGAATGAGAACCTGACTCAAAAAAAATTTTGATTCCTAGGCTGCACTCCAGCCCAATGACATCAAAGCCCCTGGAGACTAGGACCCCAGGGCCCAGTACTTTCTAAAGTACTGACTTTATTACTATGTGCAGCCAATGTCAAGAACCACAGATCCCTGTAAACCCAGCATTTTGGGAGGTTGAGGCGAGTGCACTGCCTGAGCCCATGGGTTTGAGACTAGCCTGGGCAACTTGGTGAGACCTCGTCTCTACAGTAAATCAAAAATTAGCTGGGCATAGTAGCACACGCCTGTAGTTCTGGCTACTTGGAAGACTGAGGCAGAAGGATCGCCGGAGCCCAGCAGGACACTGGGTTGGCTGTGAGCGTGCCACTGGGCCACAGAGTGAGATTCCAACTCAAAAAAAAAAAAAAAAAGCACCATGGATCCAACTGACATGGCTAGCACATTCAAAAACTGTCCTACACAGGTGCATCTTGTCAGATTTTCTGAATACCTGCGGCTTCTGTGTAGGCATTGGGGGCTTTTTCTCTTCATCCCAACCACATCCAAGCCCTAGAAATAAGCAGAAGATAGGCTTTGGACTGTGATGTGATCCATGTGATTTACAGGTGCAGAGGCCCCGCTGGGGCCATAATTCGTCAGTGCTGCTCCTGCTTACTAACACACTGATTAGTGTCAGATTATCTGGTCCCCTTGCTGCATCGTCCACCAAGCTGGCACCGAGGCAGCTGCTCGGGCCCCCTGAATCCACATTTGCAGAGGGGGAGGAGGTGGGCGGGTAGGCAGGCGTGAACTACAGACACAACTGTGCTTCCCAGGGTGGATGACAGAGCCGGCCGTGGGGACAGGGCCACAGAGGGGACTTCAACGGCTGTTCAGAGGGCCTAAAACAGCTGCCACACCTTATCCAGGCTTCATTCGTTCATTCATTCAACAGATGCCCGTGGGGCCCTACAGAGTCAGGTGCTGTGTGTTAGTGTTAAGAATAAAACTGGTGGGATTGGCTGTAGTGGAAATCTGTCTGGGGAAGTGGGGGCACACCTCATCTGCAAGGGTACCTGTGCAATGAATATTTGTATACCTAACCCTGAACTGTACCCCACAATTTTAAAATTAAAAAAAAGAATAAAATTGTTGACCCCATACTTAAGATTTAGGATGCAAGGAAGCCCTGGAAGTCTCTAAATTCTGGTTCTATGGATAAGTTGCATCTGATTCACTTTCCTATCTCACACCTGCTGATTCTGCTCTCTGAGGCTGGCTGCAGAATTGGGGTATTTAATAAGCACCCGTGGAACTAGGACACAGACCAGTCTGCAGACCAGGGTTAGGACCCGGTGATGTTTTCACAGCTGCCAGTCACCTGAGAAAATAATGACAACGTGATGAGTATTTCCATAAAGTGTGGCAGTGCACTCAAAAAACAGCCCTGTCATTTTAAGTCTTATCCTGTGTACCTCTCGGTGTTAAATGCCCTTTATAAACGTGAAATAATGGTAGCTATAAATGGCGAATTTACAAAATTTAGTATGCTTGCTTGGAAAACAGTTACTAACTGTAGGCAGTTCCCTGTTTATTAATTTTCCTGGTCCATAAAATCTAAGTCAGGTGCCATTTCACTAGATTGGAGATTTAAAACTTTCTTCTTGTTATTTAGCAATAAAACCTTTCTTCAAAAGAGAATCTTATATAAAAACCAGCATATAAATAAGCAGATACAAGCAGAGTTGTGGTTACATGGAGGTGTGGGCCCTGGGGTCCCATGTCCTGCCTCCCCTTCCTTCTCTCCCCTAACCATGGTGGCCCCTGAGACAGCTTGGAATTCAATTTGGAAACTATTCTAGAAACTTCTTTGAATGTTATGAATGGGAAACCCAGGGCTCTAGGAGGGAAAGTATTTTCCCCAAATTCCTGATTCCTAATTGGGTTAATTCATCACGAGACCAACATGTCCCTGATAAATGAAGAGGATCCACCCAAGTCCCAGTGTGACTTGGAGGCTGATAAGGCATCAAGGGACCTGGTCTTCTTCTCCTGGGAGGAGGTGGAGTCTGATTTTTCTCGTTTTGTGAATAAGGACAACATGATTCAGGGAGGTGAAGTGGCTTTCTCAGGGTCAACCAAGAGAGAATTAAGACTCAGGGGCAGATGTGTTTACCTTGGGGTCCAGAACCTGTTTCTGCTTTTCCTGGGGCTACGTCATTGGCTCTGGATCCTTGAGGGCAACCTTGGAGATATCCAGGATCTATGGCATGTCCTCCAGTCCAGCGTCCAAGTTGGTCTCTTCAAGAGTCATTTTCCTACCTCTCCATCCAACCAAAAATATTTTCTGCGTGGCTACCCCCTGTGATGGGTACCGAGGATACAGGAATGAATCGGTATCCCAGATTTCCATCCCCGGTGAAAATCCAAGCTTCTGGAGGACAGACACAAAAGTGCCATAAGAGCTGCAAAGTGGGAGTTCAGAATGCTATGAAAATCTCAAACAGGGGAGCAGTGATGGAGGCAGGGATGCCTACTCAAGGTAGGGGATGAGGGGAGGCTTCTAAGAGCAAGACTCAGAGGCTGAGTAGGGTAGCTGGGTGATTAATGGGAATAGGATGGAAGGACCCTTAGCTCAGGAGGAACAGCCTGTGCTGAAATAGCTTGGCAGGTTTCAGGAACACAGAGGGTCTGTGGATGGAGCAGGGGAGAGAGAGAAAGAGGTAGGACAGGACAGGCCAGCAGGAGCCAGAACCGGGTTTTAGTTTCGCATCCAGAATTTAACTTCAGGGCTGGGGAAAGCTATCCTGCCCCTGCTATCTCCTGATTCTTCCCTTCCAGAGTGACTTTTGCTACCGATGGGTGACAGGTGTATCTGTTGTGGGTTAAATTGCTCCCTCGCCCCACCTTAAGAAAAAATGTTGAAGTCCTAACCTCCAGTACCTCAGTATGTGACCTCACTTGGAAATAGGGTTGTTGTAGACACAATTAGCCAAGCTAAGATGAGGTTATATTGGAGTAGGGTGGACCCTTAATCCAATACGGCTGGTGTCCTTATAAGAGGAAGGAAATCTGGACACAGACACACAGGGAGAAGACCACGTGACAACAAAGATAGAGAGTAAAGAGATATGTTTCAAGCCAGGGAATGCCAGGGACAGCTTCCCCAAACCAGGCAGGGGCAAGGACTCTCCCCGTGGTCTTAGAGAGAGCGTGGCCCTGCTGACCAACCTTGAAGAACAAACACTTCTAGCCTCCCAAACTGTGAGGGAATACATTTCTGTTCTCAGTCATCCAGGGTGTCGTGCTTTGTTTCGGCGGCTCTGGTCGGAGACCAAGGCAGAGTCTATAATGGGTATGTCTCCATCCCTGAATTATGCAAGTGACATGCTAAAGAGTCCGTTTCCCAGTGACTGTATAATCAGTCTGGGAGTAAACTGGGTGCTGTTTGGGCAAGTGATATGAGATCTTCTCAGCTGTGAAATTGCTCATCAATCAATGTGTTCGAGCGATCACCTCGCAGATGGCCCCCCAGTGACCATAAAGAGTTAAATGCCTCTTCTCCAAATGCCCCGCTGTTCTCTGGGAGGTGCAGTCCACAGGGGGCTAGGGAGGAGAGGGTGGGAGCCCATTAGACACGGCTCCAAGCACACCGGTCCATGCAGCCTGCAACACTGTGGGAACAGGCTGTTCAGATTCAACTATTTTCCCAATTTCAAGAGCTTCATCAGAAATCCCTTTTGCTTTCGTTGTCACTTTTGGATTTAATAGTAAACCAGGCAGAGCGCACCTTGATTCAGAAGGGCCACCGCCAGTTGACCCATGATGGAATGAATGTTGAATGGACTCGAAATCCCCAAGTGTGAGTCGGGCTCTGCCATTGCTCAATGTGCAACATTGGGTGGGTTGGCCGACTTCTCTGAGACTCACTTTCCCCATTTGGAAAATGAGAATTTTTTTCCACTTTCCCATAGCAGTATGATAAAGATTAAACTCAAGAATGGAGGACAAAGTGGCTTCTACACTGGAAAAGAGGCTGGTGGAGAAGGATCCCAGGACAGACTGGCAGAAGCTTGAGTGAAGGCCCTCAATGATCTGTTTGGGGTTTGCGGTAGGAAGCACCCCTTGATCTTACTGGAACTGACTGATAGGTTGGAAGAGCACATTTCTCCCACCAGAAGGGAGGCGACTGCAGGGGAGAGCTTCCACTCCTGGTATTACTTTGCGTCTTCTTACTCATTTTTCCTTTCTGTAAAATGTTCTACAAATAAAAAATAGTGTGTCTACATATACACATGTGTGTATGTGCTTATATGTAGACATTTACAATTTGTGTACATTTCAAAGAAGAATGTGTGCAAGAGTTATCCAGTGACATAAAAGAATTAAAAAGTTAAAAAAAGAAAAGTCATCAGATGCAAGACCAGGACTAGGGTGAGGCAGGGACTAAATAAAGCCTTTCCTTGAGCACAAAATTTAAGAGGTGACAAAAAGCTCAAAAATAAAAAAATATGTTAATGCAATATTCTAAACTATCAAGTGGGCAAACCGCATGGACCAACTGGCCGTTTTTGTTCTGGAGTCTAATGCTTTGGTGTGTGTGTGACAAAATGTATATTTCAATTTATGGCCTGCCTTCTTCTTTATTGTCTCTTTTGATGTATAGATTTTTTTTAACATTAATGCGGTCAAATGTATCATTTCTTCCCTTTATGGTTTACACTTTAAAAAACTTATTTGATAAATTCTCTCTTCCCTGAGGTTATGAACATATTGTCCTACATATTCTCCTAGAAGTTGTGAAGTTTTGCCTTTCACGTTTGAGTTTTTAATCTACCTGGAACTGATTTTGGCATATGGTATAAGGTAGGGTCCTATTTTTCCCCCCAAATGAATAGCCAATTATCCATTTATCGAATAGCACCTTTCCCCCCACTCATCTGCTGTACCAACTCGTCATTGTCCAGGTGTCCACCTTCACTCAAGACTGTTCCTATACTCTTTATTCTGTTCCATTAGTCGTAACTGGTTTCTATACTTGAGTTTTCCTCTTTTTTTTTTTTTTTTTTATTCAAGCAAGGGCCAGGATTAGGAAGCAGCAAGTGAAGCAGTGTCATGTAGGCATAGGGTTGAATCCCATATTTATATGAAAGTTTGGTACTTTGTTGATCATGGATTTTTCTTTTGCTTTCATTTCAATTTTAAAAAAATTGTTGCATTAAAATACTTTTATCTTGACATCTGTGTGTTTTAGCCACCTCCTTAAATTTTGTACTGGAGGCTCCTGTCTCACTTGCCTTACCATAGTCCTGGTCCTGTTAAAGTGAACTCCTGTGTGCTCAGCACTGAACTTGAACTTGAGAAATAGAACATCACAAGCTCCTGGAAGCCCCGATGTGCCTGTCCTGATTGCCATCTCCTTCCTTTTACCCTCTTGAGAGATGGTTCCATCCTTAGTTTGTTTATGTCTTGCTTTTCTTTATGAGATACCTTTGTGAGATGTATGTGCCCCTCGATAGTATATGATTCAGTTTTGTGTATTTTTGCACCTCATAAAAATGAGAGCATACTTCACATATTCTGCAGGTTTTTTCCCCCAAATATGCTGTTTTTGAGAGCCATTCAGGTCTATATGGATAGTTCAGCATGTCTGAAACAGGGCTGTCAATTGCAATCTGTGGCACCCTACTGTATGCCTGGTAGTTGTCACTGCCTGCCCATCCAGGGCATGTGGATGTGACTCTTCAAAACACTGTCACTTTGGTCATGTTGTGCATTGTTGATCTCACATGAGTTGTGTTTAATTGGAGTTTAAAAGGTCCTCAAAACTATTACACTATGACTTGCATTAAAACAAAAAATTGTCTATAATATTGTCTAGGCAGAAAGACCTGGGAACAAATTAGCTTGATAGATCATAACATATGTCTAAATAAATCTACAAGAGGTTTTTAAATAACAAATGAAAATTTTAAGTACGAGAAAGCACTGTGCCCTAGTTTCATTGGCAGACACTTTCTACTTTAGTGGTTCATAAATTAATGATATACATGAAAATGTACATTAATGATGTCAATGGCATTTTAGAGTTGAGAAATATAATAACGTGCCATTGTATGAATAGGCCACTATAAATGAATGTGCTCCTCTATTGAGAGACACTTGGATTTTTTCCTGTTCTGTTTTGTTTTTGTTCTACCTTGAGGCATTCTTGAATTTGAACATTTAGAACAGTTTCACAAACTTCTCTGGTGGTACCAGTCACCTGGACATTTATTTTAAAATACTAATTCTGGGTCCCATTCTGAACCTCCTGAATCAGCCTCCCCAGGGAGAGGAGTGATACTAGACCCTTTCTTGATTTTTATCAGGAAAGTGTTACAAAGACTGATCTAGGAAATATTCCTGGGAGTAGATCTGCTTGGTCTAAGAGTCTACACATCTGCAAGTGGATGTAATTAGAATTTCTCAACTTCAGCGCTATGGGCAATTGAGATGGATAATTCTTTGTGGTAGGGGCTACCATGTGCACTGTAGAATGTTTAGCAGCATTCTTGGCCTCTACCACTAGACGCTAATAACATTCTTCCCTATCCCTGACACAACAAACACTTTTGTAACCAAAATGGTTCCAGACAGTGCCAGATTTGCTCTGAGGGGCAAAATTACCCCCATTTGAGAACCACTGGACTAAATGATGTATAATTGGTTGCCAAAATGGTTGTATCAATCTGTGTGTTCACCAGCCATGTATAGGTGTTCCCATGGCTCCACGTTCCTGCCAACTGTCATATGGCCAGGCTGTAGAACTTTCTTGGCAATGTGGTGAAGAATAAAATGGTGCCTCAGCTTAATTTCGATTTGCATTTTATTGGCCTCTTGTGTTTTATCCTCGGTGAGCTGTCTCTATCATTTGACATTTTTTTCTATTGAATTTTCTCTCTTTTTCTTGTTGATTTTTAGAAACTAAAAAATTCTAGATTCTAATGCTTTGGTGCATGTGTGGCAAATGTGTTTTTTGATGTATGGCATGCCGCCTTTGTCTCTCCTGATGTATAGATTTTTTTTAAACATTAATGCAGTCAAATGTATCACTTCTTCCCTTTACACTTTAAAAAAAAATCTTATTTTATAAATTCTCTTTTCCCTGAGGTCATGAACATATTATCTTACATATTCTTCTAGAAGTTGTGAAGTTTTGCCTTTCACATTTGAGTCTTTAATCTACCTGGAACTGATTTTGGCATATGGTGTAAGGTTGGCCCTATCTTTGTTTCCCAAATGAATGACCAATTATCTAGTGGCATTTATTAAATAACCCTTTTCCCCCCACTCGTCTGCTGTACCAACTCATCATTGTCCAGGTGTCCACCTTCGCTCAAGACTATTCTTATACTCTTTATTCTGTTCTATTGGTTGTGACTGGTTTTTATACTTGAGTTTTTCTCTTTTGTATTTATCTGAGTAATCTTTTAAACATTTTCTTTTTTAAAGTTAAGATGTAATACTGACACATGTTTATGGAGTGCATGTGATATTTTGACACCTGTATAGCATGTATAATGCTCAAAAAGAGTAATTATAGTATCTATCACCTCAAACGTTTATTCTTTCTTTGTGTTGGGAACCTTACAATTATTCTCTTCTAGCTATTTTGAAAGATATAATAAATTATTGGTTTATTATTATTATTTTTAATTATGAAGATGTGGGGTACTGTTAATGGTTAGGTATACAAACATTGATTACCAGGTACCCTTGTTGATGAGGTATGCCCCTCCCTCTCCTAGCAGTTTCCCTCAACTGCCAATCCCACCCCACTCCCCTTACAGTTTCCCACTACTGTCAATCCCTTTCTTATAGTATTATAATTGTTCAAGTTCCGCTTATGAGTGGGAACATAAGATACTCTGTTCTTTGTTTCTGTGATAGATCATTGGGTATGATCAACTCTAAATCCATCCAAGCTGCTGCAAAGTCCATATGTTTATCCTTCTTTATGGCTGCATAATATTCCATCATGTATATGTACCACATTTTTTTCATCCAGTCCAGCTTCAGTGGGCAACATGGCTGGTTCCATGTTTTTGCTATTGTGAATAGAGCTGCAACAAACATACGTGTGCGGGTATCTTTTTTGTAGAATGATTTGAGTTCCTCCGGGTATATTCCCAATAGGGGAATTGCTGGGTCATATGGAAGGTCAATTTCTAGTTCTTTCAGATACTGCCACACTGACTTCCGGAGAGGTTGCATTAGTTTGCATTCTCACCAGCAGTGTAGAAGCATTCCTTTCTCTCTGCATCCTTGCTAGCATCTGTTGTTGTTTGTTTTATTAATGATGGCCATTCTTACTGGGGTTAGGTGGTATCTCAATATGGTTTTGATTTGCATTTCTCTGATGATGAGTGAGACTAAGCACCTTTTCATGTGTCTGCTGGCTGCCCGTATATATTCTTTTGAGAAGTGTCTATTCATGTCTTTTGCCCACTTTTTTTTTTTGAGTTGGAGTCTCACTCTGTTACCCAGGTTGGAGTGCAGTGGCACACTCATGACCACCGAAGCTTCGACCTGCTGAGCTCGGGTGATCTTTCTGCCTCAGCCTTCCAAGTAGCTGGAACTATAGGCACATGCCACGATGTCCAGCTAATTTTTTGATTTATTGTAGAGATGAGGTCTCGCCAAGTTGCCCAGGCTGGTCTCGAACCCATGGGCTCAGGAAATCCTCTCAACTTGGCATCCCAAAGTGCTGGAATTATAGATGTGAGCCACCACACCCAGCATTTTTGTCCACTTTTTAATGGGGCTGTTTGTTATTTTTCCTTTTGGCATGTTTGAGTACCTTATAGATCCTAGATGTTAGGCCTTTGTCAAATATACAGTAGGCAAATATTTTTTCCCATTCTGTGGGCTGTAGTTTCTTTTGCTTTGCAGAAGCTCGTCAGTTTGACGAGGTCTCACTTGTCTATCTTATTTCTTAAGGTATGGGCATTTAGGGTTCTGAATAGGAATTGGTTGCCAGTTCTTATTTCCATAAGGGTGTCTTCTGTGTTTTCTAAGATTCTTATAGTTTGAGGTTTTATGTTTAGGTCTTTGGTCCATTTAGAGTTAATTTTTGTCTATGGTGATCGGCAGGAGTCCTATTTCAATCTTCTGCATGTGGTCAGCCAGTTTTCCCAGCACCATTTACTGAATAGGTTCTCCTCTCCCTCGTGGTTGTTGTTGAAGGCTTTGTCAAAGATGAGTTGGTTGAAAAATTGAGGCTTTGCTTCCAGAATCTCTATCCTCTTCCATTGGACTATGTGCCTGTTCTTGTACCAATACCAGGCTGTTTTGATTATTGTAGCCTGATAGTAAAGTTTGAAGTCTGGAAGTGTAATACCTCCTGCTTTGTTTCTTTTGTTAAGGATTGCTTTGGCTATCCGTGGTTGTTTATGTTTCCATATGAATTTCTGTATTGTCATTTCCAGGTCTGAGAAGAATGATGTTGGTAACTTAGTGGGTATTGCGTTGAATCTGTAGATTGCCTTTGGTAGGATGAACATTTTAACAATGTTAATTCTTCCTATCCATGAGCATGGAATAATTTTCCATTTGTTTGTATCTTGGATTTCTTTGAGCAGTGTTTTGTAGTTCTCATTGTAAAGGTCTTTCACTTTTCTGATTAGGAAGATGCTGAGGTATTTCATTTTTTTGGTGGCTATTGTGAATAGGATTGTGCTAATTTGGGTCTCTGCTTGCTTGTTATTGGTATATAGGAATGCAACTGTCTTTTGCCCATTTATTTTGTACCCTGAGACTTTGTCAAAGTCCTTCTTCAGTGCAAGCAGGTTTTTGACAGATTTTCTTGGATTTTCAAGGTACAGGATCATATCATCAGCAAAAAGGGATAACTTGACTTCCTCTTTTCCTATTTGGATACCCCTGATTTCCTTCTCTTGTCTAATTGCCCAAGTTAGGACTTCCAACACAGTGTTGAACAAGAGGGGTGAGAGTGGGCAGCCTTGTCTTGTTCCAGTTTTTAGGGAAAATATTTCCAGTTTCTGTTCATTTAGCAATATGTTAGCTGTGGGTTTATTGTAGATGGCACTTACTATTTTGAGGTATGTTCCTTCTATACCTAGGTGTTTGCAGGTTTTTATCAAGAAGGGATGCTGGATTTTATCAAAAGCTTTTTATGCATCTAATGATATAATCATGTGGTTCTTGTTTTCAACATCTGTTGATGTATTTAATGACATTTATGGTCTTGCAAATGTTGAACCAGCCCTGGTCATGGTGGATGAGTTTTGAAATGTGTTTTTGGATCCAGTTTGCTAGAATCTTGTTGAGGATTTTTGTATCCATGCTCGTAAGGGATATTGGCCTGTAGTTCTCTTTTTTTTGTTGGATCTTTATCTGGTTTGGGTCTCAGTGTGATGTTAGCTTCATAAAATGATTTGGGGAGAACTCCACCTTTCTCAATTGCCTGGAATACTTTCAAAAGGATTGGTATCAGCTCCTCCTTGTACATTTTGTAGAATTCTGCTGGAAAGCCACCTGGTCCAGGGCTTTTTTTTTTTTTTTTTTTGTGGGTAGTTTTCGTATGACAGAGTCAATTTCCTTAGTTGTTATTGATCTATATAGTTTCTCAATGTCTTCATATTTCAACCTGGGAAGGTTGTGTGATGTCAGAAAGTCCTCCATTTCATTTAGGTCATCAAGTTTGTTTTCGTATAGGTGTACATAGTAATCTCTGACAATCTTTTGTATTTTTGGGGGGTCAGTTGTGATTTGATATTTTGTCTTTCTGATTGTGTTTATTTGGGCTTTTTCTCTCTTATTCTTGGTCATTCTGGCTAGGGGTCCATCAATCTTGTTAATTCTTTCAAAGAACCAGTTTTTTGTTTTGTTGATGTTTTCTGTGATGTTTTTGTCTTCTGTGTCCTGTATTTGGGCTCTTATTTTGGTGATTTGGATTCCTCTGGGGTTTTCATGGTCTTCTCTTTCCAGTTCCCTTAGGTGATTTGTTAGGCTTTCCACTTGCAATCTTTCTGTTTTCTTGATGTGTGCTCGTAGAGGTATGAATTCCCATCTTAGAACTGCTTTCATGGCATCCCAGAAGTTTTGGTAAGATGTTTCTTCATTTTCATTTGTTTCCAGGAATCTTTTAATTTCTGCTTTGATTTCAGTGTTGACCCAGTAGTTATTCAGCATCATGCTGTTTAGTGTCCATGTCTCTGTGGGCTTTGGAGAAATGTTGTGGTGTTGATATTTATGTTTATTCCACTGTGGTCTGAGAGTATGCACGGCAAGATTTAAACTTTATGGAATTTGTTTATGCTTGATTTATGGCCAAGGATGTGATCGATCTTGGAGTACGTTCCATGTGGTGATAAATAGGTATATTCTGTGTTTGTTGGGTGGAATAATCTGTAGGTATCAATAATATTAAGTCAATTTGGTCAAGTGACAAGTTTAGGTTCTGGATCTCCTTGTTGATTTTTTTGCCTCAGTGATCTGTCTAAGGCTGTTAGTGGGGTATTCAAGTCCCCTGCTATAATAGTGTTTAAGTCAATATCTTTTTTTAGTTTATTTAATAGTTGCTTTATAAATGTTGGTGCTCCTGTGTTGGGTGCATATATGTTTACAATGGATATTTCTTGTTGATGAATCAAACCTTTTATCATTATGAGGTGTCCTTTTTCATTTTTTTAAATTTTTGGTAGCTTAAAGGTTGTTTTGTCTGATATTAAGATTGCAACTCCTGCTTTCTTTTGTGAACCATTTGCCTGGAAACTCGCTTTCCATCCTTTAACTTTGAGTCTGTGTTCATTCCTTGTAGTGAGATGAGTCTCCTGGATGCAGCAAATAATTGGATCATGGTTTCTTATCCAGTTTGCCATTCTGTGTCTTTTCAGTGGTGCATTTAGTCCATTCATATTCAGACTGATTATTGAAATGTGATTGTTTATTGCTGTCATGAGGTTCTTATAAAGTTTTTTCTTTGTTTGCTTGTTTTCTTTTGGCTTTGGGGCTAAAGTATGTGTGCATTTTCAAGTTTCTTGTTGCACTGTATTCTCTGTTGATTCTGTGCTCTGCTGTTCTCTTGGGAAGCATGTGGTCATTCTTTTCTTTCTTTCTTCTGTGCTTAATATCTTTTTAAATGTCTCCTGTAGAGCTGGCCTGGAAGCTGCATAATCTCTTAGGGATTGATGTCTGGGAAGGATTTTAATTTTCCATTACTGATGAAGTTGAGCTTGACTGGATAGGAAATTCTTGGTTGAAATTGTTTATCTTTGAGGACTTTGAATATAGGGCTCTAGTTCCTTCTTGCTTTTATTGTTTCTGCTGATAGGTCTGCTGCTGTTTTGATTGGTTTCCCCTGTAGGTAGTCTGACCTTTCTCTCTTGCTGCCTTTAGGATTTTTTCTTTTGTGCCTACTTTGTGTAGATGAATTACTATGTGTCTAAGGGTTGGTCTTCTCATTTGATGTTTTGTGGGGGTTCTCTGTATCTCTTGTGCTTGGCTGGTCACATCTCTGGTGAGATGGGGAAAGTTTTCTTGGATTACTTCCTGGAATATTTGCTCCAAGTTGTTCTCCATTTCCCTTTCTTCTTCTGGGATACCAATCAGGCATAGGTTTGGCCTCTTGATATAATCGCACATCTCTTGTAGGCTTTGTTCTGTCTTTCTGAATTTTCTTTCTATGTTTTTTATAGATCGGGTTAATTTCATGTTCTGGTCTTCAAGTTCTGAGATTCTTTCTTCAGCTAGATTAATTCTGCTTTCCATGACGATCATCTTGTTATTTATTTTCTGGGTGAAACTTTTTATTGCCAAAATCTCTGTTACAAGTTCTTTCAGTGTTGCATCTTGTCTTTCTTGAGTCTTATTCACTCTTTCCATCCATTCCTTAATCCCTGTCATATTCTGGGGCCAGTCATTGGTGACTTCCATTGTTTGGGCACCAAGGTCTGATTTTTCAGGAGTTTTGTCTTTGGTACACCTGAAATTGCCTGAGGTCTTCCTTTGGTTTTTGCTCATTTGTGATAGATCTCTTGTTTTTCTCTTTAGTTCTGTTATTTAGTGTCAGTGGGAGAGGCTTTCCTTTCTGTTGTTTGCTCAATTCTCTATTCTTCCCTGATCCAGGCTCTGGATTGTTCATTGATCTCTTTGGAGTTCTTCCTCATTCTTTTCTGGCCACACCCTTTGTACTGTGGCTGGATCAGGGTAGGGGGTGGGGTGCCTGGGACTCAGCACTCTTCAGATCCCTCCGAAGTTTGTGCTTTCAGGTTATTCCCTCTGTGTCAGGATCAATCCCTGAGTGATTGATCCACCAGTCACAGAGATCAGGTCTGTTGTTCCGTGGTGAGTGAGTTGAAGCACTTTCCTGCCCCACCTTCAAGATGGTGGTGGGGTGCCTCTCTTGTCCTCTTCCATGGGACTTTGCCTCTGGACTCTCTCTGCAGCCCCTGCTGCCAGTGCCCTGCTAGGTGCTGAAGTGGTAAGGAAAAACCAGGAGCCAGCAGTCTCTCTCCTGCTGCACCGGTGAGGGAAAGCCTAGGGTGATATTTTCTCTCCACTGCTTTTGTCTATTTTTTAAAAAAATAATGGCGCTTGGCTTCTGTGTACTGAAAAGAGCCAGGGTCGAAGCAGAGAAGCTGCAGCACCAGCTGTTGCACCAGGGGCCTGGCCGCTTGCTCACGAGTCCTCACTTAGACAGTCTCTCCCAGCATTTTCTTCCCAGGGAGAGTTTGTTGATTTAAAAAAAAAGAAAAGAAAAGAAAAAGAAAATGGCTCTCAGCTTCTGTATCCCGGAATTGCTAGGGTCCAAGCCCAGCAGCTGTGACACCAGCTGCTGCATCAGGAAAGCCCTGTCTACTAGCTCCCTAGCCCTCACTCAGTCAGCCACTCACATGCCTACCTGCTTACCAGCACATACAGAAAGTTTTCCATACACTCACTCACTCTCATAGTCCAACTGACTTGGCTGCCATCTTCCTAATCTCCTCTAAATTATTGTTAACTGTAATTTCTCTACTATACTGTTGAATACCAGAACTTATTCCTTCTATCTAACTGTAGTTTTCAGGGTACAACTGTATTTTTGTACCCATTAACCAAATTATCTTCATCCTTCCCTTTCCTTTTCTGTTCCCAGCCTTTGGTAACCACCATTCATTTCACTTTCACTCTCTGTGAGATAAGCTTTTTCAGCTCTCCCATATGAGTGAGAGCATGTGATTCTTATCTTTCTGTGCCTAGCTAATTTCACTGGACATAATGACCTCCAGGCTCATCCATATGTAGCAAATAACAGGACTTCAATCATTCTTTTTTAATAATATTACATTGTATATATGTACCACATTTTCTTTATCCATTCATCTTTTGATGGACATTTAAATTGATTCCATATTTTGGCTATTGTGAATAGTGCTGCAGTAAACATGGGAGTGCAGAAGTTTCTTTGATTTACTAATTTCCTTTCTTGTGGATATATGCCCAGTGGTGTAATATTTCTCTCTTTAATGTAATGTGGTATCTAGAATGGATCTTGAAACAGAAAAAGGGCTTTAGTAGAACAACTAGTGAAGTCCTAATAAAGGCTAGTCCATAATAGTGACATACCAATGTTGGTTTTTCCATTCTAACAGATGTATCGTAGTTATGTGAGAGGTTACATTAGGGGAAGCTGGGTGAAGGATATATGAGACCTCTCTGTACTATCTTTGCAACTTTTCTGTAAACATAAAAATATTCCAAAATAAAGAGTTGGTTAAAATATTTTTCTCATTTCTTTTTAAAAACTTTTATATTTTCTTTTCTTAACTCCATTTTTTAATCCTTAAACCCATCACTTACTTTTACATCTTTAATTTATCATCTCTTGGGTTTAAACTACTTATCTTAATCATTTGTCTCTTTTGCCCTTCTGCTTTTAAATTTTAGCTTCATTGGCTAACAATCTTTGTTATTTTAAATCTCTTTTCTTTCATTGCTACTATTTACATTAAAAACAGGTTTAACTCTGGTGTAGAACTGTATTCTGGGGGCATCTCACTCTAGCCTCTTTTTGCTTGAGTGAATGTCTTCTATTTATTGGAATTCTAACTCATTTTTGTGTGTGTGTGTTTCTGTTTACACATTGTTTCTTTTTTTAATTAATTAGTTATAAAGATGTGGGGTACAATTCAGGGTTAGATATATAAACATTACTCATGCAGGTACCCTTGTTGATGAGGTATGCCCCTAAGGTTGGGATCACTCATCTCTTTTAGTTTGCCCTCAGTTTTAATCACTTAATAATCATCTGCCCCCTTCATTATTTAAAAGATGTGGTGTTTCCTTCCTCTGCCTGTTTCTGAACACATTCCCTTATGTTTTTTTGGGTTCTGATAGCAGAAATGTCTGACTGTGAGGAAGACAGTGAAGAGCAAGTCCTTATCATGAACAAGGAGGACGTGGGCTTCTTTCTGACCCTGAATCTTACTGCAAACTCTAACTTTTCCAGAGCACTTCCCTCTTAGGAGAGTGGCCATGGGTTGTCCTTCTGTGGGCTACAGGTGTTTGATTGGTGGGACCAGCAGCACCTACAATGCCTTGGGCAAGTCTTGTATGCTACGTTGGCTCCTTGAAAATCCACGCCTTGGCGATCTGGAGCCATTGCATTTAGGTCCTTCCTGCCTCTGCCAGATGCACTTAGGCCAGGTAACTTCCCTCATGTTCCCAACTTCAGGATGGTCAGAGGATCTGCCTTCTTGGCTTGACTCAGTTTTCCAGGAAGATGAATGTGATTTGTCTCAACACTTACATTCTCTTGCCAAGGAAAATACCATCTACTTGGAGGTACCCTGTTTGATTTCAGATTCCCCAGGGCGGGCCAGTCATCTCTGGAGTTCTGAGTGCTGGGCATGGCTGGTCTGATGGCACCCAACCCTGAGTTCCTGCAAAAGGATGCATTGCTTCCCTGTGGTCAGTTCTTGAATTGATGGAAGTATTAGCTGAAATGGCAGTTCTTCCTCATTTGTGTGTTTGAGTCTGGGAGAGGTTTAATTCCGGTGTAGGACTGTATCCTGGGGGCATCTCACTCTAGCCTCTTTTTGTTTGAGTGAATTAGCTTCTTGTTTTCATCTTGGCCTGACAACTGTCTGCAGTCACAGTTGATCTGTAGAAGTTTGGGGGTTGAGGAGTGCCAGGCTGACCCAGGGGCTTCCAGGTTCTACAGAGTATCTGGCACAGATAAGGGCCTTTTAAAGTGCAGTCTTGCACATTTTGTTTTTCTCTTTCCGTCAGATGGCTGATTACTTCAAACCAGTTCCATTCCAGGTATTTTCCCTCCAAATGAGTCTTCCTTCCCCTTCCTACCTGCCTTTCTTTTTGTCTTTTTGAACAAGGGATTTGTTATGGGAGAGACTGTAAGAGATCAAAGCAGAACTCTGGTTGCTGACTCTTGGATAGATGCTGAACTGTTGTTCATTTGATGTACAGTCATTGATCACCCACCACATGCCAGGGGCTTAGGGAAGATAGGCATAGTCCCCACCTTCCTGGAGTGATAGCCATACAGGAAACGGGAGAACAAATAATCCAGATAATTCCAATTTTTCTGAACCAGAATCAGGCAGGGCCGTGTGGTCCATTTAGCATCATTTTTGTGTGAAGTAGAGAAAGGTGCCCCTCTGGACAGCGTCACCCATACCTGAGCATGGCTGAAGGAGCATGGTACAGGGGGGATTTCACCCCCAAGTTCCTCCTGTACTGGGTTGAATAGAATCCCCCTAAAACTCATGTCCACCCAGAACCTCAGAATGTGACTTTAGTTGGAAAGAGGGTCTTTGCAGATGTAATTAGTTAAGGTGAAGCCATGCTAGGTTAGGGGAGCCCTAAATCCAATGGCTGGTGTTCTTTTAGGAAGATGCGGAGAGACATAAAGGGAAGAGACTTTGGGAAGACACAGGCAGGGACTGGAGTGATGCTGCCACAGCCAGGGATTGCCAAGGATGCCCGGCAACCATCAGGGGCTGGAAGAGACACATGGAACAGATCTTCCCTTGGAGCCTCTAGAAAAGAACCAACCTGGCCGACATCTGGATTTCAGGCTTTTAGCCTCTAGAACCATGAGAGAACAAATGTGTGTTGTTTCAAGGTACCCATGTGTGGTACTTTGTTGTGGCAGCCTGGGACACTGATACTGCCCTTACCCAGGAGCCCTTGGGCAAGGCATGACCTGCACACCCCTCCCTGGTGTCTCTGCTGAGAAGGTCACCTTCATGCTGAGACATGAAGGTTAAGGAGGAGGTAAATAAGGAAAGAACCAGAAGAAGAGTGTTCTAAACAGAAAAGAGGATCTTCCAGGGACTAGAGGCAGGAAAGAGTTGAGCATGTTTTTTTAAAGAAGCGAAAGGAAACTATGTCACTGGAGGGTGGTGAGCATCATAACTTAAGTTATCCAATGAAAGCAGTTGATGAAAAAGGTCTTTTGATAACATCAATCAGTATTTTCAGTAGCCATGAAAGAGGGGTATGTTTCAGCCTTTTAGAAATTGTATCTGAATGACTTTATCCCTCTTGGAATAATTGGATGAGAGCTCTCCCACAACTAAGAATAGAGCAGTAAGCATCCTCTTACAGACTGGCATATAATACGACTCAATATGGGTTAAATGACGTTGTTGAATAACATAGTTTATTGCCACAAGTTGAGAATGGTCTTAATAGACAACTAGCTCCTGTGTCTAACTCAACCAAAATCAGTGTCTCCTGGCATCTTATGAAACATTAGTCATAATCCTGGTGGATGACCTCCTATATATCTGACATTTACTTAATAATCTTTTACACTATATTAATCCATTCTGTTACCCAGGCATATATTTGCCACTAGTTTATTTTCATGGATGTACTGCTGCTCAAAAATAAATGTTTTATGAGAGCTTTAAACTTTGCAATTTTGTTGAATAAATGAGTGTAACAGCTCACATTTTGCATATTGCTTTTGATTTAAAAGTGCTTTTTTGTGTATTATCTCATTTGATAAATAGTGATCATTATTCCTGTTCTACCCTCAAGTAACTTGATTCCACTTACGGATGAATACATGACAAACACTGGAGTTTCATTTTGATTCTGGTTGTTAATGATCACTTAGTATGCTTGAAAAGGAACTCACTAAAGATTATCTAGGTGTATTATCATAATATTTAGCATATTGGAATATAGATGAAGAAAAATAATTAGGCATGAAAAATGTAGATAAAAGTCGAGATTTTTTTCTCTGATGGAGAAATAAAAGACCTAGATTGATGATAATCACAAAGAAGAACCACAAAGTTGTTTTTTGATCATAAAATAAGAATCTAAAATACTTTTCAAGCACAGAAATAGTTAGACGAGGTCAGGCTATATCACTAAGCTTGTAGTTTTAAAATGGCATTTCCCTGGTAGTTTCGGGCTTAGTTACTCATTTGTGCACTCAACAAATGCTTATTAAGAGTCTTGTTCTGCCTGGGCACGGTGACTCAAGCCTGTAAACCCAGAACTTTGGGAGGCTGAGACGAGAGGATTACCTGAGCCCAGGGGTTCAAGACCAGCCTGGGCAACTTGGCAAGACCTCATCTCTACAAGAAGTCAAAAAATTAGCTGGGCATGGTAGCGCGTTCCTGTAGTTCCAGCTACTTGGAAGTCTAAGGTAGAAGGATCACCTGAGCCCAGCAGGTGGACGCTGGGGTGGCTGTGAGTGTGCCACTGCACTCCAGCCTGGGTGACAGAGTGAAACTCTGTCTCAAAAAAAAAAAAGTCTTGTTCTATGGCCAGTCCCTTGTCAGCTTGAAGAGCATTCTTACTTCTCACAGAACCCATTGGCCTGGGTAGCAAATCCCTAGGTGTTTGGTGAATTCATACCAACAGGAAACAGTACCAGTGTTGTCCTTTATCAGCCGGGCTCCTGCTTTGTGCAGAAGATATAGCCCCGCCTCCTCTTTCCCCACCCATCAATACCACCTGTTGGTCCCACCCATTCACACGACTCTCCTTCACTCATTCGATGACTGTAGCTCCCAGGAAACCTTACGACGCCAACTCCTGCCAATTTTTACTTGCCAGTCAGCTCTCAAATCACTTCTCTCCATCCACATTTCCTCTGCTGGGTCAGAACCATCACCTCCACACCACCGTCTTGTGACTTCTCCTTCTCTTTGCCTTCTTCCAGTTCATGCTCCACTCTGCAGCCAACAGGCACATATGATCCAGCATTCCCTGCTCATAACCTTTCTGTGCCCTCCATTGCTCTTAGGCCAAAGAAGAAATTCAGTGTGGCTCACTAGGCTCTGCCTCTCACCTTGCACCATATCCCCCCCTAGCCCCTAGCCCCACCAATTGGTCTTCCTTACACACACACACAAACACACACACATACACACACACACTCACACTCACACTCACATATACACACTTTCTCCCCCACACCCCCCACCATTCCTCTTACCACCTTACTTTCTCCTACCCCAGGGCTTTTGCATATGCTGTTCTCTCTGCCTAGAACCCATCGATCACCAACAATAAATGTCACCCATCAGCCTGCAGTTGAGTGGATTAGTGTTTCCATATGTGGGCATTGCTGGAATATACTGAGGGACCCACTAATGGGAGCACATCGGGCACCATTTCCTTAGACCTTTGGGGTTTTTTTTCCTGCTCCTTCCTCTGTATGCAGAAAGGAACCCAAAACTACTTGAGAGGGATCCTCTTGGCCTGTCCATAAGCACTCCTGTGACCCACTTCTGCATGAGCCCAGAGACTGAGCAGTAAAGCAGAGGGTAACATACCCAGCAAAGCTGCACGCTGTTCACTTTGTAGGAGACTAACTGATGACGAGTCTTATTTTTTAAAGGTCAATGGAAGGGAGTAGATTATGGGGAATGTGTACAGTTCTTCTTGACAAAATTAGTCTTTGGATGATGCCAGAGCTGCAATACTTTGACTTTCCATCAAATTGCATTCACAGACTTACACTTTGGTTCTTATATTCCTCGCTATCCCTACAGGGAATTTTGAGGATGTTGATTGCTGTAGTAACCAGTGTCCTTTTAAGGACTTATGGGGTAATTTATTTCTGTGTCAGGAATAGGAGTTTTGAGTTGCACACACTCTTGTTTTTTAGATTATGGAACCAGTGACTGGTAAGGTAACTGATATGGTTTCCTTTTTGCTCTGGTCACCAGGAAGCTCAAAATCAAATTGCCAGCTTCTTGCAATTGTCAGCACAGATATCTGTTCTCCCTCTTGATTTCAAATTTAGTTCCTACTCTTGTTTCCTTCTTACCCAGTTTTCTTATTAGCTCATCAAAAAATATTAAATCTAATCTGGAATAAATGAAGGCATAAATAAGTAAATATGTAAATATGAGGTATTGTTATGAAATCCAACTACTGTTCACCCCCGAGTGTTCATTGGGCATCTATTATGTGTCAAGCACTGGGACACATTATCAAATTTGCACTGTGAAATTTAAAGAAGAGGAAAATGAGGTTCTGTGAGGTCAGTTGCATATCAGCAGCTGGCAGAGTCTAGTTTTAATGTCATCTCTGGCTCTTAATACCTGTGCTTTGAAGTGCCCTTAAAATTCTCCACTGGCGTGCACAGCTACTTCAATATGTTGTGATTGTTTGGCAACTTGTCTTTCTCCCATAGACCTGACTATGCATTCCAGGAGGGCCATATTCATGCCTTGTCTCTTATATTCCTAGCATTCAGCACCATAGTTGGAATTCAGAAGAGGTGCAATAAATATTTGTTGAGTAGGCATCAGCTTGGGCTGGGTTTAGGAAATTATTTCTCTTATTTCTAAAAGTGAATAAAGGACATTTCTGAACAATTCAAGATTCCGAAAATTCTATTGAATTGAAGATTTATGATATGAAATAGACTTGGAGGTTTTGTGCAGTAAATCTTTCTGTAAGATTCTATGTAAAAAATCTCTCCAACCAGTGTGGGTTAGACATGGTGTTACCTTTGTTTAAGGCAGTGGAAGATGTTAACATGTATAATCCTGTTTGACCTTGTCTGCCAGGGACAGGGGGAAAAAAAATCCTGATAACTAAATTGCACAACACTCAAATTGCTCAAATAGGCTCATTGAGAATGAGATGCCGGTTGAATAAAGTAACTTTTGTTATTTTATCAAAGAGATTCTCTGACACAAACTCTTTATTTTGCTTTGCAGATGTTTTGGGTACAGAGTCTGTAAAGGCTGATTGTAAATTTCAACAGTGTTGACTCTCTGAGTTCTTGAATTACACATATAAAATAAGATGCAGGAAATGATGATTTAATCCTGAGTGAATCACATCCCAAATTCTGGATTCGCAAGAGGACTGGGCACTTTTCCACCCCCTACAAGTTTTTAAAAAACAGAAGTACAGAGAGGTATGGAGACGAGACATGCCTAGGGTCACATGGGGAGTCATGGATGGAAGTGGTCTCAGGTTCGGCCACCATAATGGACTTGAGTTCAGCAACTGGCGCCATCTTGCCTGTGAGGCTAAGGTGGTTATATAACTTCCATGTGCTGAGTGAGATCATCCCTTAGCTCCCTAAATTGATGGACTAGGATGTGCAAATGCATTCCTACGCTGCCCATGCAATGTCGATGGTTCCTTCATCTTTCTCCCTTTGCAAATCTGTGTTGTGAGACCCAAGCGTGGAGGTGGAGGTAACAGTGGTAGAGGTTGGCTGGTGGGAAGAAAGTCTGCATTTTGATTATTATTTTTATATTTAGCTTTGGAATTTGTTCTTTAAGATTTTTTTTATTTTGGAATAATTTTAGACCCACAAGAAGTTGCAAAAATAATATTGGTTTCCTGTGTACCCTGAACCCATGTTCTCCAGGTGATATTACTTTACACCATCATAGTATATTACCCAAACCAGGAAAATGACATTGACATAATGCCATTCACTGAGCTACAAAAGATCTGTGCTACTTACATGCACACATATGTAGATGCAATAACTGAATTCTTGCTCTGCATCAACCCCTTTCCGTGCATATATCATTCAAATCTTTGTAACAACCCTAAGAGGTATATGCTATCATTATCCCCATTCTACAGATGAAAAGACCAAGGCACAGAGAGGTTAAAAAACCTGACTAAGTGCATATAGCCAGTAAGTGGTGGAGCTGTGATTTAAACCCAGCATCTGATTCCAGATCCTGTGCTTTTAACCTCTCTTTTATTGTGCTTCCCATTTCAACGATAAAATTCCTTAGAAGTAAAAACTTAGATGGTATATCCTTTTAAGCTTCCCACAGTGGTTCCCAGATGGTAGGGGCTCACTACATATTTAGGTTTTGTTTAGTATGTGTATATACTGATTATATAAGTAATGACCAGTCTGGATCTTTCTCTCCCCATTTTCCTGGAGCTTGTTGTTAAATTCAAGTTATGAGAACCAGGAATGTCACAATCTAGAAAAAAAATGAATGGGAAATACCCATACGCGGTCATTGGTCATGGCCCATAGAGAAGTGTCTTGACCTACATCCTGATCCATGTAGGCAGAGAGTAAGTCTACCCTCCCAGCCTTTGCTCCTGATCTTGGAGCTAGGGGCAAACCTAATTTGTCTCCCTCAGGGTACACATATCTACTTCCTGGGAGCTCTCGGGTACATAAGCTTCAATAGTGGTTAATCCAAAAACTGTGCTGTGTGCACCTTCACAATGTTTCCATCTCTCCCCCGCTTTGTTTTTTCCTTTGATCAGCTGTAACAACAGATGTGTGCTCCCTAGGCAAATACCAACCAATGGCAGGCAATAGGAAGCCATGCAAAATGGTACCTGGGGATGGTGAATTGGGGTAGGAGCCAGAGCCAATATAGAATAAACTTACTTGAGTTCAAGAAATAATTACTGTGTACCCATGATGGGCCAGACCCTGTGCTTACCACCCAGGATCTAGGGACACGTTAGATATAATTCTGGCTCTCAAGAAGCTCATATATAATGGAGGAAGTTTTTTTTAGAAAGAAAAAGTCTTCAGACTTGGGATCAAATTTTGATGTCCTTATCATCGACCAACTGATCAACCTCAGGCAAGTCTCTAAAGCTCTCCAGTCCTCAATTTTCTCATCTGTAAAATGAGGATAATAAAACCTGCACTAAAGATCAACTGTGATACATGAAAGTAGACAGATGTAAAAGACCACATACCGTAGGATTTCATTTGTGTGAAATGCCTGGGAAAGGCAAATGCAGAGAGAGGGAGAATAGATGAGTGGTTACCTGGGGCTGGGACTGGGGGTGGGGAATGGTGAGTGACTTTTTTGCACATGGTATTTTTTGAGGGGTGATGGGAATGTTCCAGAATTAGATTGTGATGGTGATCACAATTCTTAAAGTTACTAAAAATCATGGAATTGCACACTTACAATGAGTGGATCTTCTGATATGTAAATCATACCTCCATAAAGCTGTTTAAAAATAATATATCAATTGTGAGACTCATGTAAGTGATTAACTGGCATCACATAAGATGTTCTGACTTGCTGCACATGTGTGCACTATCATTAGCATTTTCAGCACTGGAAGTTGACTGTTTCCTGTGGCTGACTGCACACAGGAAGTGTCCCTGGGGGAAGCGCAATTGCACCAGCTGGATAGTCTACCTGTCTACCGGGCAGTATTGTGTTAATCCTCAAGGACTCCTAATAACTTTCTTGAAGGTAGAGATTAGCTTTGGATCTGTCTCCCTAGGGTCCTGCAGAAATTTTTGCTTCCAGAAATGGTGAGCAAAAGCTGTAGACCAATCTTCCTACCAAGAATAACTAGAAGATCTGGGGGGAAAATTTTTTTTTTGAGTTGGGGTCTCTCATCCAGGCTGAAGTACAGTGGCATGCTCACGGCCACCGCAGCCTCAACCTTCTGGGCTCAGGCAATCCTTCCATTTCAGCCTCCTGCATAACTGAGACTACAGGTACATGCTTCTATACTTGGCTAATTTTTTTGGATTTATTGTCGAGTCAAGGTCTCGCCAAGTTGTCCAGGCTGATCTCGAACCCCTGGGCTCAGGCAATCCTCCCTCCTTGGCCTCCCAAAGTACTGGGATTATAGATGTGAGCCACCGTGACTGGCCTCAAAATTTTTTTTAGATGTTTGAAGGAATTGCAAGCTATCAAAGTAGCGAAGTTTTGAGTGGCCACTTCCCGGAAAGAAAGGAGGCACAGAGTGAGCCCAAAGTTCACTGCTTCATTTTCCTTCAAGGTATTTCCTAATTCCAAAATGGTGGCTGAGAGACCAAGAAGCTGAGCAGAACTTCCTGCATGTCATGTTGCTGAGGGACAAATAGGTCCATCGAGCATAAGGAGAATCTGGTAAATACTGATGTGTCCAGTAGGGACCCTGAAGGGCTACACTCATGGAGTAAGGGTAGATTAGAGATAGACCAGTGCTTATAAAAATGAAGCCCACTATCAAATCTGTTCAACTCCTGATTGGATTAATATGATTTGTCTGACTCCTAACTGCCTGCCAGAAGCAACATTTAAATCTTCTCTGGAGAAAGATAACATCATCCAGAAACTCAAATTATCTTCTTAAATTTTTAAGCACAATTTTAGGAATTTAGCAAAAAACTGCCAGAAATATTAGGAGGCAAAATGACATGACTGAAAACCAGGAGAAAAACACAGACCCTGAAGAGATACAGATATTTATCAAACATGGACTTTATCTTCTTTCATTGTATCATGATTTAATTTAGTCTTCATTTTTGTGTTTTGGGATTTCCAGGATTAGGTGCTGTCTCCCAACTGATCTAGGTTTAAGTTAGGTTTTTTAAAAGCAACACTGTTGAGGTACAATAAATTATACTTATTTAAGTATGCAGGTGGTTGGATTTTAACAGGTTCACTCACCTGCATAAATGCTACCACAGCGAAGAAACAGAAAACAAAAGTTTTCTTATCTCTTTTTAGTCAATCCCTCTATCCCCTTGGTCCCATCAACCACTTATTTTCCTCCTGTCACTATAGATTACTTTCTATGTTCTAGAATTTCACCTAAGTTGATTCATGCCATGTGAACTCTTTTGTGTCTGACTTCTTTCACTCAGCATAATGTTGAAATCCATCCATCTTGCTACATATATTAATGGTTTGTTATCTTGATTGCTTGCACTTCATTGTAAGACATAAATTTTAAATAATTACGATTAAAATATGTAAGAAATTAGATGATAGAATGGAGAATTTCAGCGGAAATCTGGAAACTATGAAAAAATCAGAACTGAAAAATCTGGTAACTGAAATTAATAATCCAACATATGGGTTTAACAGCAGATTAGACACATTTGAAGAAATAATTAGTGAACTAGAGGGTCAGAAGAAGGTATCCAAATTGAAGGAAAAAAGGGGGAAAAAAGATGGCAAATACCGAAGAGAATGTGTGGGAGACATATGGGATCTGTTGAAAAGGCCTTTGTGAGCCGGGCTCGGTGGCTCAGCCTGTAATTCCACACCTTTGGGAGGCTGAGGTGAGTGGATTGCCTGAGCCCGTGGGTTCGAGACCCACCTGGGCAGCGAGACCTCATCTTTACAATAAATCAAAAAATCAGCCGGGTGTGGTAGCGCGTGCCTGTAATTCTGGCTACTCGGAAGGCTGAGGCAGAAGGATCGCTGGAGCCCAGCAGGCGAGGCTGCGATGGCCGGGAGTGGCCACTGCACTCCAGTCTGGGTGACCGAGTGAGACTCCAAATCAAAAAAAAAAAAAAGAAAAGAAAAGGCCTTTGTGATTGAGTCCAGAGCAGGAGGAAAGGAAGAAAGGGAGAGAAATTGACTTTGAAGAGATAATAACTGAGAATTTTCCCCAAATGACAAAAGACATCAAGCTTCAAGAAGTGCCTGGAACCCCAAACAAGATGAATAAAAAGAAAATCACAGCCAGGGACACCCTGGTAAAACTGCTAAGCCCAAGTTCCCTGCAGTCAGTTCCTGGTTCATGCAGGCCTCTTGGTCTTTGCTCATTATATGCACGCACATGTGAGTAACGAAAGAGAAAAAAAGAAAGAAAAGGAAAAAGGAGGAATAAAAGGAAGGTGAATCGTGGCACCTGGCATTTTTTCCAGATTTGCCAAATGTTATAAGCTTTTGGTCTCTGTTTTTCCTAGGAAGCAGAATCTGGGAAGGAGATGAGCATGTTGGAAATTTTTTAGGGAGCACTATTGGAATCAACAGCAGTTGGGAAGTAAAGGTGGCAAGAGGCAGAAGAGAAGTTGGTCTGTGGTAGTCTCAATCAAGACCTCGCCCAGGCTGGACATGGTGGCTCACGTCTGTAATCCCAGCACTTTGAGAGGCCAAGGCAGGAAGATTGCGTGAGACCAGGAGATCGAGACCAGCCTGGACAACATAAGTAGACTCTGTCTCCAAAAAATTTTTTAAAAATTAGCCAGGCATCACGGTGCATGCCTTTAGTCCTAGCTATTGGAGAGACTGAGGCTAAGAAGGATCCCTTGAGGCCAGGAGGTCAAGGCTGCAATAGGCTATGATCATGCTATTCACTCCAGCCTGGGTGACAGAGTGAAACCCTATCTCAAAGGAAAAAAAAAAAAAGACCTCATCCAACCTCACAGGATGCTCAGGAGCTGGCATTGCAAAGTTGTTCTGAATTGGGACAAAGGTCTTTATATGACCTAACTGACCGGTTGGTCTATATGACTTGACTGTCCCCACAGACGGAGTGTGACTTTGGACAAGGCTGCTTTCTTTAGCCAGTGGCAGTTGCTGCAAGAAAAAACCTAGGTGGTGCATCGTAGTGTCCATTAGCTCTCTGATATCTCCGTCCACCTCTCTTTCCTCACATCCCCAGAGAAAAGAACAGGCATGAGAATCCAACATCCCAAGTTTGCTAGCCCTCTGAAATTATCTAGTTCTGGAACATCCACGGAAAATGACCTAAGTCCTCGTACTGTGTGAATGGAGAAAATGCAGTTCCCTTATGGGTCATGGGGCTGGATAGCTATACTTCCCTATCCTTATCCTGACTTCTGTTCACCTCTTTCTTCTCTTTTTTTACACGTTTGTTTATTGATGAACTCATCATTATTAAAATATTTATAAAATGTTTTTGATTCACTGTACACTTAAAGTTCTTTCTCTTTAAAATCTGTAGGTATTATCTGCTGTATAACACATTATCTCAGAGTGTAGTGGCTTAATACCACAATTCACATTTATTATCCCACTGTGTCTGTACATCAGGAATTTTGGAACAGCTTAGCTGAGCCATTTTGGATATGGGTCTCTCATGAGGGTACTGTCAATATCTTGCTTGGGGCTGCAGTCTCATCTGAAGGCTTGACCAAGGCAGAAGGGTCCACTTCCAAGATGGCACACTCACATGGATGGTAAACTGCTGCTGGCTTTTGGCTGGAGGCTTCAGCACCTTTCCATGTGAATCTTTCCACAGGGCTGCTTGAGTGTTCTCATGACACGGCAGTCCTAGTTTCACAGGCAATAGTTACCATCTCACCACATTGCACTGGCTCTCTCATCTTCTTTGTCTTAAAGTAGACATAGTAATAAGCTGATTGTGGCATAGACATAAGCTTACTGAAGACTGAAGACTTGGGAATGAGCAGGTAATGGGGACTGGTAGCAAAGAACAGCAAAGCTTTTACATCAGTTAGCAGGTGTCATTCTTTCTCAAGGCCTCGGATTATTAGGGAAAACTTAACCTCTGAGCTGCTCCCAAATCTTTAAATCACTATAAGTCCTTCTGGAGAAAAGAAGGATATGATGTTTATGTGTATATGTAAATGCAGAGAGGGGGACATGCTTTCTCAGCACACTGGGTGTGTCTTACCAGGAGAAGAGAGTCGCTTCTATTGTTATTCAGTATTCAGAGATTCTTGCTTTCAACGTGGGTAGACTGGAGTGCAGAACACCTCAGGGGCCAAGCATTCCTTGGGTGTCTCCAGTGTATACGGTGGGGTGGGGAGGGAGAAATGATAGCATCCTAAGTCTCTGGAAGATAGAAGTCGGAATTGATTTTCTTTAAGATACTTTTTTTTTCTCAACTGTAACCATTATTATCAAATTCAGGTCAAGTCTTGTCACATCAAAAAAGATGTCAGGACACACAAACAGGGACCCTCTCTTTCCAGGCTCATATATTTATTGAGAGATAACACTCAGAGAATATTAAAGTAAATTCCAGAGGCAATGGTGACATTTCCAGAATAAACATTAGTTCAACACTGATGAACGGCCATCAAAATTATTTCATGGGTGTAAATTAAAAGGCAGCCCTGTAATGTTGATTCATTTTCCTCTCCCCAAGTTTCCACAGTTGAACATACAAAAGAACGACAGAAAGATATTAAGGGACCTTTCTCCACATGGAGATGTCAACAGCCTCCCCTTTTACCTTCTGTTAGGTTTCTTTTTCAACCAGATCAATCAGTGATTCCTAATAGCGATATTAAATTCACATTTTATCAAGTAATGAACTAGAGTTCTGAGCAACCCACCCAGGGAGATGTGGTCCAGAGAGTTTCTGAGCATTTCCCCTTTAGCCCAAATAAATCCAGTCAATTCTTAATTACCCATTTGCCTATTTTTGTCTGTGTGTCTTATCCTTAGAACAAGCTTACTGTAGATTTTTGAGAATTATTTCCTTTAAAAATTTTTTTAAGTAATTTATGTTTATTGCAACAAATGTAAGCAATACATAAAGTGAAAAAGTTAAATTCTGCCACCAGGCTAGATCCACTTAGAAACCAGTCTGGGTGTATCCTGCTTAAATGTGTCTCCTTACATGTAGTCATGTTCTATTATTTTAAATTATATTAAAGTATGGATTATTCTGCACCTTACTTATTTTTACCTAACACTATATTAAGGACATCTTTTCATATCGTACATATATGTTTATGGCATTAACAGCATATGATATTTCATACTGTGAATGTATCATAATTTACTTATTTGCCACTCTCTTTGGCTGAACTTTCTACTGTGTCAGCACCACAATGGCTTACATATAGGCTTCTGGGCATTATGCTAAATTTGTAGAACTTGTCTCAGAGCAGGGAGCCTGAGGCAAGGATTAAGTGCTAATGCCTCATCTGGGAGGTGCAACCCCAGGTCATGGAGTGTGAGGGATAGAGAAGAAGAGAAAACAATGCAAGAGTGTGCATCACCACACTGGCCACCGCTACACTGTGAGCCATAAAAAGACCCAGCCCGTCATTCAGCAGGCGCATCTGCTCAACCCATGGGATGTCTTAGGACAGGCTATGCAGAGAAACCATGCCTCAAGAACAGTCCACTGAGGAGAAGAAGGGAGAGAAAATGGATCTGCCCAGCTGCTTCTCATGTCCTGCCTTGCAGTGATCAAGACCCACCCTGCAGTACACTAACTTTCCTGTGCTTGTACATTGTATCTTACGGTCCATATGGCAGTTGCTCATGAGGCCAGATTCCATGCCCCGTGGCATCATGTTTCATTGGAGTCCAGTGTGGGAGGGGCCGGACACTCTGGATATGATGCTGACCAGCCTCAAGTGGCAAAACTACACAGACCACATGGCGTCGGTCTGCAAGGTGACCACTGAGGCAGAGCCAGTGACTGAGGGTCTGGGAGTCTGTAAGGCTGGAGAATCTGGGGAGACCCATGAAACATGTCTGGTAAGCCAGTATTTCTACACAATGTAGTACCGGAAGTAGAGCCGTCAGGCCACAAGGTATGTGTATATAGAAGTTTGATAGATTCCAATAAATTGCTTTCCAATAAGGTTACAGGGATTTACAGTCCCACTAATGGAGCCTGAGAGACTCATTTCCTATACTGTCACCAACCCTGGACACTTGATCAAAGTTTACTGGCTTGACAGGTGAAAAATGGTTTTGTTTTCATCTGCCGTTATTTACTTACAGGTGAAGTTAAGAATTTGTTTCATTGGTGTATTGGCCGTTGGTTTTTCTTCTGTGCATTGACCATTCATATATCTTAGAACAAGTTAAACATTCTATTTCCTGGCAACCTTCTGGGGTGCTTTTTATAGGGAGTGCAGAGACATTTAAGTGTCCTGACTGACCCTAGGGAAAGGAAACTTTCTGACAAAAAGAACTGCAGAATTCCTTTCAAAGGCAAACACATACGTGATGCTTTTTCTTTTTCTTTTTTTTTTACCTGTGGTAAAATATACATAACGTAAATAACATAAAATTTACCATGGGAACCATTTTTAAGCATGTAGTTCTGTGACATTAAGCACATTCACGTTGTTGGGCAACCATCACTACCATCTGTCTCCAGAACTATTTCATCTTTGCCCACTGAAGCTCTGTGCCCCTTTAATCACTGATGTCCCATTCCTTCCTCCTGTAGTCCGTGCACCCCCATTCTACTTTCTGTCTGTGTGGTTTTGACTATTCCACGTACCTCCTGGGAGTGAAGCCTTGTGGTGTTTGTCCTTTTGGGACTGGCTTCTTTCACTTAGCATCATGTCCTCAAGGTTCATCCAGGTTGTAGCGTGTCAGTGTCTCCTTTTTAGGGCCGAATACAAATATGGTTTTGAATTATGGCTGGGTAGGAGGATCTGTGCTTCTCCTGCAGACTGTGCGTTCTGGAAGTGATTGTCAGAAGAGGTTCTAGGTTGCTGCTTGAGCCCTGGGCTCAACCATCCTTTCTACTTAGGACTTGTTCTTGGTCAAGTCATGAAGCTTGGCTCCTGGGTCCCCCAAGTGTCCACTCACCTTTCCCATCATATTCCCCAAGAGCAGAAACTTGCCATGTTATTAGCATAACCATTGCCATATCCCATCCACTCGTCACCTGTTCATTGATAGCAGGTAGTCTGCCATGGATGCACACGTGTGTGTGTGTGTGTGTGTGTGTGTGTGTGTGTATGTGTGTGTGTGTGTGTATGTGTGTGTGTGTGTGTGTGTGTGTGTATGTGTGTGCGCGCGCACGTGTGCCTGTTTGTGTCTTTTCACATATTTGACTTGTGTGGAAACTTTACAAGGGCCCATATGCTAACCTTGCCACACCCAGCGTGACTGTGTAAGCTTTCTTAGATAAATTAGAGTCAACCAAGTGTCATTCAGGGGCTCCTGCTTCTCCCAGAGCTCATCTAGAAATTCCCAGCCCCTCGGGGTGCTGAGGTTAGGAGGAAGGGAGGGAGGGAGGAGAGATGATTGTCACATTCTTTTGAAAATTAGAATCAGCACATTCTTTAAGACACTTTCTTTACTATTTTAGATTTATAGACAATGAATATGTAGATTGTTAGTGGTAGAGTATAAGTTAGTGCTAGAAGAACATGATAACTTTCATATGGATGTATGTGAAATGATCTTGGAAAGTAGCTTAAGCTATGCAACCTGCACAAATCATTGTTATTAAAAACAGACAAGGCCAAGCACAATGTCTCATGTCTATTATCCCAGTGCTTTGGGAGACTGAGGCAGGAGCATCACTTGAGGCCAGGAGCTTAAGACCAACCTAGGCAACTTAGCGAGGTACTCTCTACAAAATAAAATTTTTAACTTACCTAGGCATGGTGGCATGCACCAATGGTCCCAGCTACTTGGGAGGCTGAGGTGGGGGAATTGCTCGAGCCTAGGCAGTAATCAATGAACCCCAGACATATTTTAAAAAACTAAAATCATCAACACTAACATGTTTTTTATACACTACTAATGATGGCTTATTATACAAGTAATTTCACTTCTTAGAGTTCTTACTGATATATGGAAGTGTATATGTCTCCAGTGTTTTTTTTTTTTTCTCTCTCTCTCTTTCTTCCCATTAAGAGAAATAGATGGAGATTTATGTATGGTACATATTTGGAATGCCGTGTGTGTGTTTTCTAACTGGGACCATTTTTTTTTTTTTTTTTTTTTTTTTTTGAGTTGGAGTCTCACTCTGTCACCCAGACTGGAGTGCAGTGGCCGCTCTCGGCCACCGCAGCCTCGACCTGCTGGGCTCCGGCGATCCTTCCGCCTCAGCCTTCCGAGTGGCCGGAATTACAGGCATGCGCTACCATGCCCAG
This sequence comes from Cephalopachus bancanus, assembly GCA_027257055.1. NCBI lineage: Eukaryota > Metazoa > Chordata > Mammalia > Primates > Tarsiidae > Cephalopachus > Cephalopachus bancanus. The sequence goes on along the minus strand of JAPVLO010001406.1, from coordinate 39,994 downwards.
CTGATTTTTTGATTTATTGTAGAGATGAGGTCTCGCTGCCCAGGCGGGTCTCGAACCCGCGGGCTCAGGCAATCCACTCACCTCAGCCTCCCAAAGGCACGGGATTACAGGCTGAGCCACCGAGCCCGGCTGGGACCATTTTTAATGGCTGCATAGTATCTCAATATACTATTTACCCGTTTCCTTATTATTTGACATTTGGGTTATTTTCTAATTTGGAGCATTCTGTAATTCCAAAACCATCTGCACGGCTACAGAGCTTTGTAAGCATTCGTGATTATTTCCTTAGGTGGCATTTTTAAAGAATAATGATTGTGTCATGGAGTGTGCATATTTACAAGGCTATTGAATTATATTGCCAAATTATCCTATGAAAACTCTATTGATTTATACTCCCAAAAAGCTGAAAATCTTACCCAGGAGACTGAGTAATATCGTAGAAAGAAAACTCAGAAGAAATATAAAAATAAGAAAATGGTGCAAGCAGTCCCCAAGTTGCCACCACCCAGCTGGGTGTATCTGGGCAAGTCATGCACCCCTCCCCATGCCTCAGTTTCCTCACTTGTATAAAAAGGAAGTTGGCTAGCTCAGGAGTTGGTAAGCTTTCTCCCCAAAGAGCCAGATAGTAGATATTTTCTTTTTGTAGTTTTCTATTGAGGGTGATTTTCTGTTCCCAATGTCTGGAAGCATTTTTGGTTGTCACAGCTGGGGAGAGAGAACATTATGGAATGCTGGCGGGTAGAGAACAGGAATGCCACTCGACACCCTGCAATGCACAGCACAGGCCCCCACCACAAAGAATGATCCAGCTCCAAATGTCTACAATGCTGCAGCTGAGAAACCCTGCCACAGGGCCTCGCTCACGACGACGCAACCCTGCCATGGCTGCATAAAAGCAGCTACAAGACAATGTAAAAGCGAGCAAGTGTATCTGTGTTCCAGTCAAACTTCCTCTCTGGATGCAGAGTTGAAATTTCATACAATTTTCACATATCACAAAATATGATTAAAGCCATTAAATAATGTAAACACCGTTTCTAGATTCCAGCCATACAAAGACAGATGGTGGTTGATTTTGCCCTTGGCACTGTACTTAGATGACCTCTGGGCTCATTGAACTCTCCTGCTTGGAGATTCCATGATGTGGGGTGCAGATATTCTTGAAGAGTATTCATTACAGAGCAGACACTGTACATGGAGTATGATCTTGTTCAGCTCACCTCAATCCTGTAGGAAGTTCCTACCCCCATTTTTACGTAAAGCTGAGAAACTTGAGACCAGGAGAGGGGAAGTCACTAGTTCAAGATCACAGAGTGGCAGAGCTGGGCTGTGAACCAGGTGTGGCCCCTTCTGGAGCCAGTGTGTGAAGTCAACATTCCTTCTGGCCGCAGAATCACACGGCTCTTCCCCAAAACAGATGTGTCTATCTCGGGTTGGGGCCAAGGTGCAAAGTAGAGACGAAGGGAGGGGTAGACTGAGGGGAGTCGTGAATGAGGGGGAAATACATTGTGTGGCAGGAAAAGGCTACTGCCTGTGGACAGAAGGTTCCCTGGCTGGGGACGACCTCCCAGAATTCCCTGCGCACCTCATGTCTGAATTTTGACCCCTCAACTGTGTACATCTCAGGTCCTACAGTGCTTATCTTGGATCATGGCTTCAAGCCATTTCCTGTAGACATTTCCTCACAGAGGCTCATACTGCCCAGGGTGGATACAAGCCACTTTTGTTTTTATGGGCCCCTAACTCAAAAAAAAAAAAAGAAAGAAAGAAAAGAGAGAAAAAGGCCAAGTGCAGTGACTCATGCCTGTGATCCCAGTGCTTTGGGAGGTTGAGGTGGGAGAATTGCTTGAGCCTGAATTTTAGACAAGCCTAGGCAAAATAGCAAGACTTTGTTTCTACAAAAAAAATACTAAAAAAAAAAAAAAATTAGCCAGGGATGGTGGCACGCACCTGCAGTCCCAGCTACTTGGGAGGCTGAGGCAGAGGGATCACCTGAGCCCAGGAGATTGTGGCTGTGGTGAGCCAGGATCGTGCCACTGCACTCCAGCCTGGGCAACAGAGTGAGGCCTGTCAAAAAAAAAAAAAGGGAAAGGAAAAATAAAAATATATATTTTACAACTATATTGGTATAAAGATAACATAATCCATGCTGGATTCATTGTGTTACACTCATTTATTATTATTATTTTTTCTGATCTTAAAAGAAAATGAAAGATTCTTGTGGGCACCCATCAGTATGGTGGTCCCCAAGCTCTGGGCCTTTGCTGTTGAAGGGGAGGCCAGTCTGATTCTGTTTTCCCCACAGTCCTCGAATCAGGTAACAGTGCAAGGCTCTGTGTTCCTGGGCAAGTTTTATTATTCTCTGAACTGAGATCTCCTTGTTTTTAAAACTGTAACAATGATGCCTTATTCATCTGAAGCCCAGAGGTGATGATGAAATTACCTGTGGTTTCATCCATTTATTTGCTCATTCTTTCATTCAGTGGATACTTTTTTCTTAATTGAGCAGATACTATATGCCAATACTTCTCTAGACTCTGTGTAAGATATGGCTATGTCTTCAAGAAGCTTGGGGTCTAGGCAAGCTCATATTAAAATGCCAGCAATGTTAGACACCATTAGACACTTGGCATGCAGTTTCTCATTCAGCAGTCCCAGGAAGGAAGTAGGTACTATTTTTGACTCTACTGTACTGATAAAGAAACGGAGAGTCCCTGTTTGTAAGCTGTAGAGCCAGGATTCAAATCCCGATTGTTTGCTCCAATGCATTACTGCCTTCCCCGAGTCTGGGAAGCATCCCAGAGGCCTCGAGAGGTGGAGTCCAGCTGAGCCCATATGGGGCCTGGGGCCTTTGGCCAGGCTGCAGTGCTGAGGACAGGCAGATGCCTGAGTGTGGAGGAGCTGAACCATCGCTCACGCTTCAGTGGCCTCAGGGACAGCCTGGCCTCCTGTGCACCCCGACTCTGCTCCACTCTCTCCAAAAGGGCATCAGCAGTGTCAGAAACCCTGTGCCTTCCTGTCACACCTGTCTGTCACCCTCAGATCCACAGACCCCCCGGTTAATCTCCTGTCGGCAAAACGCCTGACACTGTCACCCTCTGCCCATCAAGCCTGCTCCCTGTTCTCCTGCGGCTTCCTTTCTAGGGAGGGCTGTGGATGTGAGTGCGGATAGAGCATGAGCCCAGACAGCCCTGAGCTGTGCCTGATTTGCTTTTGCAGATTTGAACGGGGGCTTGGGGAGGGATGGGGAGCCCGGGGTTCCCAGCTTCAGTGCAGGAGGGAGGACTCGCCCATGGGATGGAGGGTGGCACAGACCTAGACCTAGTAGCCACCTCGGGTTCAGTTCTGACTTTATCTCCTACCTGCTGGGCATCTCTCTGGCCTCAGTTTCTTTATCTGCAAAATGGGATAAGTATGTGTCCTTCCCCATAGCCATGGGAAAGATGAAATGAAGTCAGACTCTGTAAGCTCTTACTACAGTGAATACATCTAAATTCTTGTCCATAATTAACATGAGAGGAATTTGCTCTGTGTGCAAACTGGCCTCACCCCACCTTAATTTAATGCAGCTAGATGTTCATTAGCGACCGCTCTGAGCCAGATGGGCTCCAAGCAGGGCCTGGTGGGGCTGAGATGGGCCAGGCATGTCCCTCGTCCTTGAGGAGCCATCGTCATTGAGCTCAGTGAGCCAGCGTACAAATCACACAGCAGGTGCAGTGCGGGGACAGGCTGACCACGCGGGGTCCCGCCACCTACAGAACTGTACGGACTCCAGGGAGTCAGAAGGCTGGGAAGGCAGGCAGGGTGTCCCAGTGGGCAGAGAGCCCCCTCCCTCCCCAGTCAAGGATGCCTTCTTTCCCTCTTCCATCCTGTGTTTATTTGGGTGAGGTCTCCTTGCAGCCACCATCGCGTTCTTCATTGTTTTCTTGGCATTTAGGAACATGTCTTAAAGGGACTTTTTGCTTCTTAAGAAAAGAGACCTTATTTTCTCCCTGTTTCCATATCCTCAGAGCCAAGCCCAGTATGTGAGCCAGGGAAAGCAGTCAGCAGATGCTCATTGGCAAAGGAGGGAGGAAGAGAAGGAGAAAGGAAGGAAGGAGAAGGAAAAGCAGGGAAGGAAGGAGGGAGGGGAAGAAAGACAAACCGTTAGAAAAGCATTAGGAATCAGTCACCAAGGAAACTGTCTAGGTTTGCTTGGATACCAAAGCCTTGATGCTTTTTGTAAGTTTGCTAACTGTCTAACTCTCGTCAGTCCACTCCTGCGTGCTAGGTAGGCTCTGTCCGGAGTGCTTTGCATGCATAGTATAATCACAGCATCTCCCATCAGCCATGACCACAACTCCGGGATGTAGATATAACCACCTTATAACAAGGAGACTGTGGAGCAGAGAGAAGGATCTTGCCCAGAGCGTCCTGGCTCGGAAATGACTGGGCTGAACTTTGAGCTCTTGAATCTAGGAGCCTCTGTGTCCCTTCCCTCCTGCAGGAGGTGAGGATCACAGCTGGAGCCTAGAGCTGGGAATGGCAGGCTAAAGCCAGCATGGGGCGGGAGTGTGAAGCTATTTAGAAACTTTGGGGGTGCAGGCTAACCCCAGGCCCTTGGTATCTTGGGGTCAGCTCCACGGTTCCTCTGTGAACCAGTGGGAAACTAGGAGAGCTCATGCAGGAGCCCCTGCAGCGTGTTTGCCGAATACTAGTCGGGTGGGATGTTAATAGGTGTTACAGGGGAGAGAAAAAAGGACTCCAGAGTCAAACAAGTTGGGAAAATCCGGGTTATACTAAGTTATACAAGGTCTTTTTTTTAAATTACACAACCTCCCTAAACTTTAATATCTTTTACCTTATTTTATTATAGAGATGTGGGTTACAAGTCAGGATTAGGTACATAAGGTATCTTTGTGCAGGTGAAGTTTGCACCTTCAACTGGTCCTCAGTTCCCCAGGTTTAGGACCAGGTACCCTATTTTAAAAAAATCATTTTAGTTTAAAGTTGTGGGGTATAAGTCAGGATTGCATAAATAAGCAGTCTAGGTACAGGTGGCGTTTTGGGCCTCCCATTGGACCTCATTTCGTGTGGATTAGAATCGAGCACACTTATTGATGTCATGTGCCCCCAGGACCAGGTTCCTCTTGAGTTGTTCATACCCCCTCCTCCCCTCGGCAGTGCTCTGCAAATGCCAATCCTTCTCCTGTGCTGTTGTGATTAATGCTCAGGTCCTCAAAACTTTAATATTTTTATTTATTTATTTACTTGTTTATTTTGAGTCAGCATCTTACTCTGTCACCCAGGCTAGAGTGCAGTGGCACACTCACGACCACTGAAGTCTCAACCTGTTGGGTTCGGGCAATCCTTCCACCTCAGCCTTCCAAGTAGCTGGAACTACAGGCATGCGCCACCATGCCTGGCTCATTTCTTGATTTATTATAGAGGTGAGGTCTTGCCAAATTGTCCAGCTGCTCTCAAACCTATGGGCTCAGGGAATCCTCTCGCCTCCGCCTCCCAAAGTGCTGGGATTACAGGTGTGAGCCAATCTTGCCCGGCTACTTTAATATTTTTAGTGGCCATTGCAACACTTCAAAACTCAGTCATGAAATCCTTGATTTTTTTTTCATGAAGCATCTCTTAGGGTTAGTGTGAAGCATTGGGATAAGCTGGATTATATCTTATAACCCCAAACACTTGCAAGTCAGAATAGCAGGAAGAACGGTTACCATTGTCTTCCTTTCATGGATGGACAAACTCAGGCACAGAGAGGTGAAGTGATCGGCCCTACAGCCACTCTTATTAGTAATGGGCATCTCCTGAAACCGAGTCTGAGTTCAGCCTTCCGCTCCCACCGGCAGGCAGAGCTTCCTCGTAGATTCTCCCATCTCAAGGCCGTCACACAAGAAGAGCTTCTTCTTTGGTGGGTGACTCTTCCTGTCTTTGGGTCAGTGTTTCTCCCTTTGGTTTCCTTTTTATGAGGCATCTAACTGAGGCATAAAATAAGTCCGTTGTCATTTAGCCCAGTGGACCCATTGGTTGCTGGGGTAGGAGGTCTGGGATCTTTGTGGGCAATGCTGGAGGAGCCTTAAGGGACATCGGGGCCTTGCTGGGTTGGAGAGAGTGTCTTTAAAATCCAAGTCAATGAGTTGGTTATGGCAATGCTCACCCAAACTCCGGGTGCACATATCTGTCCATTGACAGACACCTGGGAGAATCCCAGAGAACCCCAGAGCACTTGATTTCTCAGCCAGATCCATTTGACCTCCCCGTGGATCCCTTTGACCCCTTCTTTGGAAGAAATCACAAACAATAGTAGAAGAAAACGCACGAGATCAGAAGCCTTGAATATGGACTGCACATATTTTTTGCTTGGCCATGCAATTCACTTTTTTTCCTGAAGGAGTTGCTAATATTTAAACATTGAGAACTTTCATATAAAAATCTGAATTTCTGATTTCTCTTGAGGAAATAAATCAGAAAGCCCAGCTGCACTTCACCCACATTCCTGCTCAGCCACTGTAAACTAGAGCAGAGCAGAGATCACTTCCTTCAGAGCAAAGCATGGTTTCCAACTCGCCACAGACCCCACCATTCCTGTGGTATCTCCAGTCCTGAGATCAAATGCCAACTACCAACCTAGCATTACATGCACACTATCATTTTTTAAATATATATAATATATTTAATAATATATATAATACATGATATAATACATGGTTGAATTAATATATTTATTAACAATTTTATGCATCTGTGTCTCTAAAAAATTAGGAAAACAGTGGATAGATGGAGAAGACCCCCATGTATGCTTCATTTAGCTAACTTGCATATTTCATTTTCTAACTTGTCAGTTTCATTTTTCTAACTCTTAGACCATGAGATTTCATACCCTTTCTCTAGAGCAAGGATTGGCAAACTATGACTTGCCAGCCCAATCTGTCTCACTGAAAGCAAAATGGTGCAGCCACTGTGGAAAATAGTTTGATGGTTCCCCAAAAAGTTAAATACAATCTAGCAATTCCACACCTAGATATATACCCAAAAGAACTGTCAACAGTATTCTAGCAAATACTAGTACACAGTGTTCATAGCAGCACTAATCACAGTAGCAAGAAGGTAGAAACAATTCAGATGTTCGTCAACAGATAAATGGATAAGCAAATTGTGGAATGGAGTATTATTCAGCCATAAAAAGGAATCAGGTACTGATGTGTGTTATAACATATATAAAACTCAAAATGCTTTGCTATGCAAAAGTCAGATACAAAAGGTCATCTATTATATGAATCCACTTAAGTGAGATATCCAGAATAGACAAATCCACATGGACAGAAAGCAGACTGGTAGTTCCCATGGGCTGCAAGGAGTGTTGGGCGGTGGGGTGGGGAGTGAAAGTTTAATGGGTACAGGGTCTCCTTAAAGGGTGATGGAAATGGTTTGGAACTCTACAGAGGTGATGTTGGCACAATACTGTGAATGTACTTGATGCCACTGAGCCATACGCTTCAAAATGGTTGATTTTATGTTATGTGAATTTCACCTCAGTTGTTTTTGCTTTGTTTTGTTTTGTTTTGTTTTGAGTTGGAGTCTCACTCTGTTGCCCAGACTGGAGTGCAGTGGCATGCTCCCGGCCATCACAGCCTCGACCTGCTGGGCTCTGGTGATCCTTCCGCCTCAACCTTCCAAGTAGCCGGAATTACAGGCGCGTGCTACCACTCCAGCTAATTTTTGATTTATTACAGAGACGCGGTCTACAAGTTGCCCAGGTGGGTCTCGAACCCGCGGGCTCCCAAAGCACAGGATTTCAGGCTGAGCCACCAAGCCCGGCTTCACTTGTTTTTAAAAAACTCTGGCCTACTGCCTGTTTTTGTATAGACTACAAACTAAGAATGTGTTTTTACATTTTGAAGTAAGTGAAGAAAATAGAAAAAAGAAGACTGTCGAATGACACATGAACAGGATATGAAATTAAATTTTAGTGTTCATAAATTCAACTTTATTGGAAAAACAGCTACACCCATCATTTACATATCATCTATGGCTGCTTTCATATAATAAAAGCAGAGCCAAATAGCTGGGATAGAGATCGTGTGGGCTGCAAAATCTAAAATACTTGACTGACTCTGTTTCTAGATCCTTCCTGGCCAGGTGATGGGAGTCAGGTGGGGATTCTCGAGGGATTGGAATGGTTGATGGACTCTTGCCTGGAGGTAGAGGGATGGACAAATAGGCTGCCTCCCGATATCAGTCTCCTGGAGCAGCTGGAATGAAGTACCACCACCTGGGTGGCTTGGGACCACAGAAATTTATTTTTTCATCATTCTAGAGGCCAGAAATCCAAAATCAAGATGTGCACTGGGTGTTGCTCTCCTAAAGACTCTTTGGGCAGATGGCTTCTTCCCTCTCCCAGCTTCTGGTGGTTGCCCACGATCCTGGCATTCCTTGGCTTGCAGATGCATCCCCCAGTCTCTGCCTCCATAGTCCTATGGCATTCTCCCAGCTGTGTCTTTGCATCTTCTTCCCTCTGTGTGTTTCTCTGTGCCTGTTTTCTCCTCTTCTTAAAGTCATTAGGTCCCACACCAACCCATTATGCCCTCACCTTAACTTAACTGCATTTGCAAAGACTATTTCCAAGTAAGTTCACATTCAGAGGTTCCGGGCGAACATGAATTTGGGGGGCAGCACCATTTAACCCAGTACATGAGGCATCCCCAAGATCTTAGATTCTAAATGAGTGAGCACAGACTATTCCTGCCTTATCTGATGCATTCTGAGGCTGAGTAGTATCAAGCAGAGAGGGAAATATGTTAGCTAAGCACCCACTAGATGCTAGGCACCGTTCTAAGAGCTCAGTTGCTCCTATAAATGACCAGTAAAGAAAATGAGACACAGAGAGCTTAAGCAAGAACTTGTCCAAAGTTTTGTAGCTGCCAAGCAACAGAACTAGGATGCCAGCCCAGGCAATCTGACTTTAGAGCTTTATGTAACCCTACAGTCAGCCACCTTGTAGGGTCACTGTTTTAATTCTCATTTTGCAGGTAAGTAGGTAAACAGCCTCAGAGAGGGTCAAAGATTCGGCCAGGGCAAAGCTGAGATATGAACTCCGGACAGTAGCTTTGGTCTTCCCAGAACACAGGTGTCCCCAGCCCCTGCTCTGCCCCCATACCTTTAACGCTTCTTCCTTACAAGCAGGAAAACATCTTTTGCCTGCCCTGTCTCCAGGGTGACAGCCAGGGTTGAAAAGAAGCTAGCAGATGCAAAAAGAGTCATCTGGAAGCTCTGAGTGGGGTTCAGAAAACCCTGAGCTGGCTCTAAGCATTCACCCATGAAAACTCCTTTCAGCCTTTAGAGAATCAAGGTCCTATTGACAAAGTGCAAAGCTGTTTGGAGGCTGTGCTGTCTGTGCCAAGGTGAGAGGCATGGATCAGGCCTGTGAATGTGCGCAGGAGTTCATCAATCCTGCCTTTGTTCTGTGCATAAGCGAGAATGATCACATTGAACAGATCCATCATTTAGGTTGTGTTCCTTTCTACCAGAACAGGAGCACCAGGTAAAGGAGATGGAGGGCGTGACCAGGGGCGCATTCACAGCCCAACTCCTGGAGAATGGGGACAGGTGTTGGAGCGCAGAGGCTCCAAAAATGCGTCTGATTGCACCCGCACCCATCCATCAGGCCCAGACTCGAAACCCCTCCCTTTCTCACTGACTGTCACTCACATGGCTTTTGAAAGCCCTGGGAAGATTGCACCTTAGGATTTTGTTTGCTGACTTTGAGAATCAGGAACCTGGGGCTGCTTTGTGAATTTATGTTTTCCTCTTCGATGGTGGCAATTAGACCGTCCTGGAAAGTTGGCCCTGAGTTCCCTCTTGGACTCAGTCCCATTTCTCAATGTTGAGCCAGGGTTGGCAATTGTGTCCTTAGTTACAGGGCTGAGTCACTACACCAGGGAGCAGTGGCTTCTCTAAGAACTTAGGGGTTACTTTAAGAAGATGGGACCCTGTGGTTGCTTGGCTGACCTCTGGAGGGCTGCAGGAGTGACAGGCCTAGACACCATAGTCTCCAGCCACATTCCAGGTCTGAGTGATATAGGTGGAGACCTGGGTCCACATTTCCTGGTGTCTCCACCCCCATGGTTGCCATTCGACCCACTCCCTTGATACATAGTTGGCACGATGGTCAAGTGCCCCGGGGATGCTGGACTTCTTGCTCAGTGACTTCCTTCTTCTTGTACATTCTTGGTATCTTTGATCCAGGGCAGTGGTTCTCAGTCAGGGAAAGTGTTACCCCGCACTCCCACCCCCAGGGACATTTGGCAATGTTTGGAGACATTTTTTGGGTCACAGCTTGGAGAGGAAGGTGCTGCTGGTGTGTAGAGGCCAGGGATGCCGCTCAACATTCTACAACGTTCAGGACAGCTCCTGCCACAAAGAAGGATGTGGCCCCACATGTCAACAGGGCTGAGCTTGAGAGACTCTGATTTAGATCAGGAGTTCTCCAGGTTTGACCCCCAAGACCAGCAGCGTTAGCATCACCTGGAACTTGTTATAAATGCAAATTCATGGTCTCCAGCACAGACCTACTGAATCAGCAATGCTGGGGGAGGGGCCCAGCAATTGACATTTTACTAAGCCCTTCAGGGGAATGGTCCCCAAACTTTTTGGCATCAGGGACTGGTTTTGTGGAAGACAGTTTTTCCGTGGATGGTGGGGACGGGGGTATCACCAGGCATTAGATTCTCGTAAGGAGAACGCAACCTGGATCCCTCGCATGTGAAGTCCACAATAGGATTCATGGTCCTTTGAGAATCTAATTCTGCCACTGATCTCACAGATGATGGAGCTTGCCTGCCACTCACTTCCTACTGGGTGACCCAGTTTCTAACAGACCACAGACCAGTACTGTCCATAACCCAGGGGTTGGAGACTCCCGCTCTAGGGGTGCATGCTTCTGATACATGAGGTTTGAGAACCACTGACCTAGAGTCATCAGTGCATCAAAGGCCCAGAGAGGCCAACACAGGCTCAGGTCTCATTAAATGGCTGAGACGCCGCTCTGACCCCTGAGCCCACCCTCTCAGTCCCCTGTTCCTTGTCAGACCCACTTGAAGTTGTGTATAATCACAGATAGCTAACACTCAACAGCAGTGCCTCGTGTCGGTCTGAGAGGCCAAATAATTTTCTAGGTAAATTAAAATGCTGCTGAATGACTATTAGAGGTGAGAGCCTGCCATCAGTTTTTCTGGTTGGTGCCTTCCCTTGTGGATTTAGTAGATTAAATTGTTTATTTCCAGGAAGGGTCAGGGGAGGATTTCTTTTGCTTTGATTTTCATGGAATGTTGAATCTTATTCACAGATATTACCAGGCCAGCCCAATCCCTTCAGGCTGCTAGGTCCCACACAGTATTGGTCCCCAACCTTTTTGGCATCGGGGATCAGTTTCATGGAAGACATTTTTTCCGTGGACAGGAGGTGGGACGATTATCAGGCATTGGATTCTCTTAATGGGTGCTCAACCTAGATCCCTCACATGTGCGGTTTGCGCACCTATGGGAATCTAATGTCGCTGCTGATCTGACAGGAGACGGAGCTCCACATGCCTGCCGCTCACCTCCTGCTGTGCAGCTCAGTTCCTAATAGGCCAAGGACCAGTACTGACCCCTGACCTGGAGGATAAACAGACGTTTTATTTCCATGTGAGAGAAATTCCTGATAAAGAAAGCAGTTGCAAGAAGTTCCCCAGTCCTCTACTTACTGGTGGTAAATGGAGAATTACTGAACTTCTCTGATCTGCGGTTTTCTCTTCTGAGAAATGAGATGTAGTTCTGACCTCTCCGAGTGCTGTGAGGATCCTGAATATAAAATGGCAGCATTGCCCGGGCGTGGTAGCTCACACCTGTAATCCCAGCACTTTGGGAAGCCAAGGTGGGAGAATCGCTTGAGTCCAGGATGTTGAGACCAGCCTAGACAACATAGCAAGACCTCATCTCTACAAAAGAAATTTAAAAATCAACTGGACATGGTGGCACATTCCTATAGTCCCAGCTACTTGGGAGGCTGAGGCAGAAGAATTGCCCAAGTCCAGGAGTTCGAGGCTGTGATGAGCTGTGATTGTGCCACTGCACTCCAGCCTGGGTAACAGAGTGAGACCCTGATTAAATAAATAAATGACCATTCACACTTGTTCTTTGAGTTAGGAAGTGCACGACTGTATTAGTTTCCTATTGATGCTGTAACAAATTATACATTTAGTGACTGTCAACAACACAGACTTTTTTTTTTTTTAATCATTCTGGAGGTCAGAATTCCAAAATAAGTCTTGTGGGGCTAAAACCAAGGTGTCAGGAGGGCTGCCTCCTTCTGGAGGCTCGAGGGGAGAGTCTGCTGCCTTACCTCTTCTGGCTCCATCATTCCTTCGCCTACGGCCCTGCCAGACATCACTTGTTCTCCCTGCCTCCTGTTGTGGCCGTATCACCTTCTTCTTCCTTCTATCCTCTTGTCTTGCTTTTATGAGGATGCTTATGGTTACCCTTGGGCCCCACCTGAGTCATCTCCCCATCACGAGATACTTAATCTCATCACATCCGCAAGGTCCCTTTTATGACATCAAGTAACAATCACAGGTTTCAGGGATTGGGACCTAGATATCTTTGGGGGTGCCATTTATAAGTCTACCACAGTGACTAAAGCTGGCGGCAACTCCTATCAACAGACTCCTTTGTAGGAGGCCCAATGGTAAAAAGGCCTTGCTGCCATGTTTGGCCATAAGGTGCTATCTGGGAAGATGTTCCTTGGTGTTACTCCTAACCCTTAGGACAGGTGGGAGAGAAGTGGCATATGCCACTTCTCAGAGCGAGGTGCCTGGACCAACATATCAGCATCCCCTGGGAACATATTGGAAATGCAGATTCTCAGGCTTTGCCCCAGACTTAACTGAATCAGATACCCTGGCAGCAGGGTCCAGGCCGTCTGTATTTTTACAAGCTCTCTGGTGATTTTGGTCATGCTCAAGTTCATTTTACTAGATGTATCAAGATGGAATTTACATACTGTAAAGTTTACGCTTTTAATGCAGTGGGTTTTAGTGTATTCACGGAGTTATGCATCCATCACTATTATCTAATTCTAGAGCATTTTTGTGACCCCAAAAGAAACCCATTAGGCTATCTCTCTCTATCTCCCACTGGCCCCCAAGGTGCTGGCAGCCTCTAAACTGCCTTCTGTCTTTATAGATTTGCTTATTCTGAACCTTTCACATAAATGCAATCATGCAATCTGTGGCCTTTGTGTCTGGTTTCTTTCACTTAGCAAAATGTTTTCAAGTTTCATCCTCTTTGTAGAGTAGATTAGTACTTCATTCCTTTTCATGGCCCAATAATATTCCATTGTTTGGATAGACCACATTTTATCTGCTTATCAGTTGATGGACATATCAACTGATAAGCAGATGTTTCCACTTTTTGGCTATTGTGAATCATGCTGCTCTGAAGACTTGAGTTTGAGAACTAGTATGTCAGAGAATTTATCAGAATCTAGAAATCTGGGTCTTGCTTTGAAACCAGATTGTTCTAGAGTCAGATTTACATTAACTAGATTTTTGAGACTGATGTATAAAGGCTTCTGGTGAGTTTAGTAATGTAGACTGAGAACTCAAGGGCACAGGCACTGTGATTCTCAAAGCCAAGTGACTAGCCCACTTCCTCTCTGCAGGCTGCCCTTCCAGAAAGCCGGATCTACATGGGAAGTTTTCCTGGTGAAGGTGGAGAGGGACAAAGGGGAGTTTGCTGCATGGAATGTCTGGGACAGCCTGCTGTCTTTGGGTAGAGTAATATAGTGTTTGAGTATATAGCTTCGAGGAGCAAACTGCCAAGGGACAGATCCTGGCTTTACGCCTTGCTAGCTGTGTGATATAAAGCAAGTTATTCAACCTCTCTGAGCTCCATCTCCCGTCACCTCAGCAGGCTTCCTGGCCCCATGTAGGAATGCTTAAAAAAGATGTGCTTTGGAATACGGACACCCAGCCTTGACCTTGAATATGACCCATCACAAGGCTGCCCCCACCATGTATGAAACCTACAGACAACGTGATCCCCCTGGGGATAGCACTTTGAGTCTCAGGAAACTGAGAGAGAGGCAACTCGTTGCCAGAACCCACAATGCCTGGTGTCTCGGGTCTCAAAATCTGACCAGGGTCTCTTGCTGCAAGCTCGTCTGGTCTGTTTCCGCGGTGTCCACTCAGGCAGTAAATTCCCTGGAATGGCTCTGTGCAGAGAACTTCTCGGCAGCCTTTTGTTCAACGGGCAATAAACTTCCCCCGAACATTAACTGCAGGGTGGCTGCATGATTAAAAAACACCACATTTCCATGGGGTGGGGGGAACTTCAGCTCAGACAACTTTGAATGGCTCTGATTTAAGATCCATAAACTCCGTTCAAGGCAATAAATATGTAAGTAATTGATGATGTAGTGTGCGAGGAACTTAAGACCCATCCATCACTCCCAGGCAAGCAAGGGCTGCGGACACGCTCTGAGAACACGATGATAGGAGAAGAATTAATGGCCAGAGGGACCTGGATGGCTCTGCTCTCCACATAACTCACCGTCGCTTCTCTGTAGAATCATGGCTTCCTTTCCCATGCTCGTTCTCCAGCCAGAAAGAGAGGTGGCTAAGGAGAGATAAAACAAGCTCTTGGGTTGCTCTAGCGCGTAGCTACCTCTTGCTGCAGACCTACTATGTGCCAGGCACGCACTTCATATACCATCACCTGATTCTCAGGAAATGTCTGCAAGAAGGCTTTCACCACCCCTATTTTACAGAGGGGGGGAGTCCAAAGAGAGGAAGACACAGGTGACAAGGCACCCAAGTGCAGAGCCAGGTACCCACCGAGGCTTACACCTGTAAGTTAAGTTCACCCCGTCCTGCCCATTCTGCCTCTTAAAGAAGGGGTTTGCATCCCCAGGTTGCCTGCATTGCACAACAAGCCACCCACAGATAAATTATTTCACCCAACAAGCCACCACAGATAAGTTCTTTCACCCATTGCTGGGTCTGGATGTCAAGCCCAACTTGCAGACTCCAGACTGCGGGCCATGTGCCTCCCGTCCGTCCCTCTCCGCCCACACCTGTCAAGATGCTGCTGTAGCTATTGGTGTATTTCATTGTGAGACCATTTACAATTGAAATGGATGGAGCACGGGGCTGGCTGTCTCTCTCCCTTCTCAGGGACAGGGATGTTTGCGGTGATGGCAGTGTGGGGCCTCTGTCTGTCAACTCTTGTTTTGTCCTCATTTAAGCCTGAGCCAGGCAGGGGAAGCCAGTTTCTTCCAATTAGCATTTCCCGTTGAGTCAGGGAGACAGGTCCTGTGTCTGTGTGGGTTGAGACGGCTCTGCACCACCAGCTGGGCCCCATGCTTCTCCTGGTCTCCAAGATACTTCTCCTCGAGAGCTCAGGGCTTCTCTCCCAGGAAGGTACACAAGAAGACCCCTTACCAGTCCTGCTGGTGGTCTTTCCTCTCCATCCTGAATATCTGATATCTAAAGGGAGCCCATAGCATTGAGAAACGGACTTTGCCTTCATGGAAATCTAGGACAATCCCAGAAGGACATGGTCCTAAGGTTACCTCTGAGCCTCCGTCCCCCCTTTTGTAAAGTGTGATCGTGACTACCTACCCCACAGGGTGGATTGTTTATTCCTTTATTCATTCATGCCATAGATATTTATGAGGATACCACTCTGGATCGTGACTGCACTAGTTACTGGGATACAGGCGAGGACAAAACAGACTTGGTTGTCATAGTGTCAATGGGCTGATGAGCGGGAAGCACTTGGGCAGCTGGTCCCCAAGCTTGTCTGCACATGAGAATTGCCTGGACACCTTTTTCAAAGTCAGACCATGCCCCAGAACAAATAAAGCAGGGGTCAGCAAGCTCTTTATTAAAGAACCAGTAAATATTGTAGGCTTTGTGGGCTATAGGGTATCTGTCGTGACTACTCAACTCTGTCCTTATGATGCAAAAGTCTCCATAGACAAATGGGCATGGCAGTGTCCCAATAAACTCCGTTTACAAAAACAGACTGGCTCACAGACCATAGTTTTCCGACCTCTGAATTAACTCACCGGGGGGTAGAAGCGGGGGAGGCACAGGCGTCAGTTTCAATAGGCCGACAATTTGGGGAACAACTGACTGAGACAATTCCCTGGCCCAGGTTAGTTATTAACATAATGCAAAAGTTAAGTAACTTTCCCAGTTAGTGGCAGAAACAGGACAACAGCCTTAGTCTTTCTGCTTCCATTCTTTTGACCACTCTGTTTCTTCGTTAAGCTCTTAGAGTCTCAGTTTCTTCATCTGTAAAATGGGATCAATACTAGATCTCGCTGATAGAGTGACTGGGAAGACTGAATGAGTAAATCGACATAAATGCCAAGTCTGCCCTTGGGAAGGACTCTGTCGATGGTGCCCTTTACAGGGGAGAGTCAGAAGGAGTTGAAGACATGCCAGGAGTCCTGACCTCCACGGCTGGGGAAACCCTGAGGTCCTGGGTGGACAGGCATGCAGAGAGGTATGGGAGAGGAAGTGGTGGCCCCATTTGGGGGCAGGTGGGCTCCATTTGGTCAGCCTCCTCAGGTGAGGGTCCAGCCCAGGTCGGAGGCTGGGAGCTGGACTGGAGGTGTGGGTGTGTGGTCAGGGGAGGGTGGGGTTCCTGGTTCACAGGACCCCTGACTGGCCCAGACCCTGCTGGGCGTGGAGAAGTAAGCTTCCACTGGAGAACTGGGCGGTGGGTCTGTTTTTTGCTAGAGTTAACAAGAAAGCCCTTCACCTCTCAGCTCTAAGTGAATGCTGCCTGAGACTGGACACATCAAGATGCCTGACTGGCAGCTCCTGCTCCAGGGCTCACAGTCAAGGGTGCTGGTAGAGAGAGCCGACATGTAAGCAGAGGGTCTCGGTGTGATAAGGCGAGTGGCCCAGAGAGGTATGCACAAGATGCTAGGAGAGGACCACAGCTCCACTCCCTGTGCATACAGGGAGGGCTTCCTGGAGGAGCCGTGCCTTAGCTTGATCGTGGAGGAAGATTTGGCGAAAGGCAGGCTAGGAGAAGTAGGCTAGGTCCAGGTGGGAAGGGGCGGAGCAGGAGAGGGCAGAAGAATGTTCTAGACAGAGAACAACACCTTTGAAAGTGTGAAACAGCAGATCCATGTTACAATGTGGATATAACTCGGGGGATCCTGACAGACTGGGACAGTGATTTGAAGCCCAGTAACTGGCCTTTGGCTCTGTCATGCTGCTTTCTTAGAGACGTGGAACATTTCTTCCTTTTTGGTCTGGGATCAGCGGGTAGGTGTGACAAGCAGATAGGCCACTAATTTAGTGGCGGTCCGTGAGACAACCAGTTTGGAGATGACAAGTGTAGACTAAGTTCCTGGAATGCAAAACCTGTGTTGTAATGCCACCCACCACCTGTAGGGGGTGCTAGACCAGCCCTCAGGATGGTATTTATGGAGCCTCCCCCCACCTGCACCCCCTACCTCCCTACTCCAAGCATCACACATTATTCCCTTATCGATCATTTATTTCACAAGTGCTTTCCAAACAAACCAAGGTCGATCCGTTACCCTAAAGATTTTTCTGGATTTTTAGATGTTAACATTTGATTTTCTTTTTGTGTGTTTTAATGGTATCATCTTATTCCGTAGAGTGATTTCAACATTTCAAGATGTTCCCCCCTCTTTCCAGACCATAGCGGTAAAATTATATCAAGAGGAAATTCTTGGGGACGGTTTGGGGGTTGGGCTATGAGGAGGGGGGAAAAAGAGAAGGTTCCTGCTGCATCTCATCTGTAGGTTTAAGGGAGGATGGATAATGAATGGCGCCCCGCTCTCCAATCTGTGGGGTGGTGTCTTGCCATGCCCCTCCTCCCATGGGCCACCACTGCCCCCATGCCCCCTGCCCGCCTGTCCCACCTACTCTTAACATCTTGGAGTCTTCATCTGTCATTCCCACAAGGAAGATAATGACTCTTGTGGCACCCGGGTCTCCCATTGTTTGGTTACAAGGTAAAAAATCTCTGATACACTTTAATAAATTCAGTGGCAAGCACATTATAAAATGATTATAAAATGTAATTAAATGCCTCAGCCATCTTTTCTTTCTTTATCGGCAATGAAATTTAATTGAGGCCATCTGAGAAGGCTGAAATAAATCACAGGTGATGACTCTAGGATTCACGTTTCTCATTGGGAGAAATGTTATCGCTGTCCACACATTTGATTTAGGGCAAATTAAGGGGATCCCAGTTTGGCAGTTACCTGCCAGGCGTCAGACACAGGTGGCGGATGGTCTTTTAAAAAGAGGAGAGTAAGGCTGGGTATAGTGGCTCACACCTGTAATCTCAGTGCTTTGGGAGGCTGAGGCGGGAGGATTGCTTGAGTTCAGGAGTTTGAGACCAGCCTGGACAACATAGCAAACCTTATTCCTAGACGGGAATTGAGGCCATACCTCAGCTGCTTTGCTGCTGCCCTTTGTTTTGCCTCAATGCCATGGGGAGCCCCAAGGAACCCCTCTGAAATCCCTGCACCTGACCTTTTTCCTCAAGGCTGCACGTAGGATCCTGGCTCACCCCAGTATCTCTTGTCACTGCTGGCTCCCTCTACCTTTTTTTTCCTCCCATGACATGGCACCAAAGCCCACCCTTGTCTCCACATTCGCCAGTGCCAAGGGGTTCCCTGAAGCCTCTGTGGCCATCAAGGGCCCCAGATGATGATGATGTTATATTGTATTAAGATATATGTGATAATATGTGTAAAGGGAGTGTTTGGCAATTGTGCTTGATACACACTAACACTCGATAGAAGGCAGGATCTTGGGAGGTGAGTTGCCATTGTTTCAGGGAGAAAATTATGTCCGAATCTATGAAGAAACTCGATTTGGCCCTGAAGCATTGCAGAGCTGTAACCTTTAGAAATGGCACATAATTAAAGTACTTTTAGATCTGATATATTTGAATTGGATATTAAAGCAAATAGAGTTATTCGCTGCTATGTGAATCATATGAGCGGCTTTTAGTCTAGGATTGGTTGACACCTTGGATAAATCAGTGGGATTTTAGCTGGTGACTAGCTGGTAACCCCAAAGAAAAGCCTAATGTTCTAAGTTTTATTAGTTTCAGATATCTTTAGGCCCAAAGAATTTTCTGGTTGATTTGAATGCAGCACCACTGCTGGGTTGTCACTCAGCCCGTCATGTCCCTGGGTGGGAAGCTTAAGGGCAGTTTGGAACTTCTGGTCCCCCGGTGGCATTTCTGAGGATGAGTTCTTGGGTTTGACTGTCCTAGCTCAGAGCTCAGCTTTGACACCTAAAATGGAATTATGCAGATGAAATGGAATAATGCATCTAAATCACATAATCTAGGTCAGTAGGTGCTCAGTAAATGTTAGCTGCTATTATTAATAGTACTATGTGCTCAGAGGTCTTTCTCTCCATGGAAACATTTGAGGATAGGGTAGCTCCTCATCTCTAAGGGGGTTTAGAGATGCAGAGACAGCAATAGACAGTTTCTTGTGATCCTAGGGTGGCATGCCTTTTAAAATCATCTGTACATCTATTTCAGAAGGCAATATGCTGTAGGGGTGGACAGTAAGGCTTTAGCTCTATAGAAAACTGGGTTCAGCTCTGAAGTCCACCCTATTTGGTGGATGTTAGCTGTTTGACTTTGAACAATTTAGTGATTCTTGGTGTCTTCATCTGTAAACTGGGAATACAGACTCCCGAGGTTGTGTGGAGTAAATGAAAAAAACAACCGTAAGATACATCCAGTAAATAAGATGGAATGTTACACTCGCGCCAGGCGGTGGGTGGAATACTCTGAGCGTGATCCCACTCGATTTTCAAACAGCTCTAGCAGCAGATACTGTTTTTTAATCCATGTTTTGCACGATGACACTGAAGCTCATGGGGCTGTCCCTCGCCCAAGGACACGCCGTCGGTCACATCCCAGCTGTACCTCAGTTTGTCATCTGTAGGATGGAGATGGTGTATACTTCCTTCTCTACCACGCAAGAGTGTTTTGAAAATGAATCAGTTCAGATTTACCCCAAGGCTCATGAAGGACATCTCAGAGGTTCCCCGAGGCCATGTAAGTTTCTAGTTAGCCAGTGAAACACCAGTTTTAGCCTGGACTTGAGTATCAGTCCCTTCATTTGTTCATTCATTCGTCCACTGAACACACATTTGCTCTCGGAGCAGATCCTGGGGGATACAATGACTGGTGGGGCCCAGGCCCACCCCCCAAAAGTTCTCACCCTAGTACTGTTTGTCCCCACAGTAGATATAGTACAAAGAATATCTGCTTTCCCTTCTTCCCATGGCTACCTCTTCATCTGTCCCTGCTTGGGTTTGAGAGTGCATATCCGATGGCAATCCCTTCCCGCATTGCTCCCTAAGGTCTGTCTGTGCCAAAGCAGAGACTCCTGTGCTATAAGCTGGTGGGCTGAGGGCAAAACTTTACCATACACTCTCCTTTACAGCCAAGGACATAGAGATCTGATGGTTTCTGGAAAATAACACAAGCTCAGGAGCCAACGGGCACCCCCTTGGCTTTTCCAGGGACGTTGAGGGATGACAGGGTGTGGATATTTTACTGGGGGCTGCTCCGGGATCATGGCAGCTCCGGTGGGAAAGGCTTGGGCTGAGAGACAGAATGGGCTTGTCAGGAGAGGATGGTGCGTTCGACCAGACCAGTGTGGAGGTGGGAGGGTGGAGGAAGGGAGAGGGAGAGGGAGGGTCCTCCCGATTTTTTGTCTCAGCCCGGCAGGCTGTCCTCCCCTAGGCCGCTAGAGGGAGCTCTTATATTTATTGGGCCTGGCCTGGCATCCTGCTTCTGTTATAATTGCCTTCAAACAAACCCCAAAGACTGTACTGTTTTATTTTCATTCTGGGCTCTTCTTTGTTTACTTATTTACTCTCTGATTTTCTCACTAGAGTCTGAGTTCAGGAAGCTTGGTTATCCGGTTCACCATGTCTTTACTTCCTAAAACCATGCCGAAACTAGACAGTGGCTGCATCCGTTCCCCATGGCTGCTGTAACAAATGACCACAAACTCAGCGGCTGAACGCAACAAACATTTATCATCTTACGGTTCTGGAAGTCAGAAGTCCGAGATGGGTCTAAATGGAACTAGAACCTACATGTCAGTCAAGCTGGTTCCTTCTGTAGGCTCTAGGGGAGGATCCAGTCTCCTGCCTCCTCCAGTGACCTTCCTCAGCTGCTGCCAGCCCCCTAACGTCCTCAGAGCCAGCAAACCATCACTCCAACCTTGGCTTTCATCGTCACACCTTCTTCCCTGACTCTGACCCTCCAGCCTCCCTCTCATAAGGACTTTCGTGATGACATTGGGCCCCTCTGGATAATCTGGGGCAATGTCCCCTTCTCAAGTCCCTTACTTGATCACATCTTCAGCATTGCTTTTTGCCATGTAAGATAACCTACTCCCAGGTTCCAGGGATCGGGACATGGTCATCTCTGTGGTGGGGAGGGGGCCATTATGCTATGACATCACCTCCCAGGTCTCCCAGGCCCTTCCCAGACAGAGGCGGGAGGCCTTGACAACATAGGATAGGTTGAGGAGCATGTAGGAGGGAGCTCTGGGCAGGAATCATCCAGTTTGTTGCAGTCCATGGTTTAAATCCCAGCTCAGTCACTTATTAGCTATAGAAAATTTGTTCTAAGCCTCAGTGTTCCCATCTGTGAAATAGAGATGAAATTAACTGTCACTTATTGAACCCCAGCTATATGCCCTGTATTAAAAATCCCAGTTCTGCCGGGTGCAGTGACTCATGCTTGTAATCCCAGCACTTTGGGAAGCAGAGGCAAGGGGATTGCCTAAACCCAGGGATTCAAGACCAGCCTGGGCAACTTGGTGAGACCTTGTCTCTACAGTAAATCAAAAAAATCAGCCAGATGTGGTGGCGCACACCTGTGGTTCCAGCTACTTGGAAGGCTGAGGTGGAAGGATCACCTGAGTCCAGCAAGTCGAAGCTGTGGTGACTGTGAGCATGACACTGCACTCCAGCCTGGATGACAGAGTGAGATTCCAACTCAAAAAAAAAAATTCCAAATTCTGGCATTTACTTGCCATTGACCTTGGGCACATGGGATAACTTTTTTCTCTTTTTTTTGAGTTGGAGTCTCACTCTATCACCCAGGCTGGAGTGCCGAGACACACTCACGGCCACTCCAGCATCGACTTGCTGTACTCAGGTGATCCTTCTGCCTCAGCCTTCCAAGTAGCCGGAACTACAGGCGCACACTACCACGCCCGGCTAATTTTTTTTTTTTTTTTTTTTAATTGTAGAGACGAGGTCTTGCCAAGTTGCCGGGGCTGGTCTCGAACAGGGATAACTTTTTGATTTCCTTGTTGAAATGGGGTAATGATCCTGGCTGATACACTACATGTGTATAGACACTGTGGAGTTTGTATTAAATGAGATAATGTATGTCAACAGCTTGTTTGGCAACTGTGCCTGACACCTGGTAACACTCAATGGAAAGCAGATCTATTTGTTTATTATTTCCTGCTTATTATTTTTTCTCTTTTTCTCCTCCACTTCTTTGCTTTATCGTCACCAGTTTTTACCTGTGACTCGGTACATCCTTACATGTTTTTCCCATTCCTGGCTCATCTGTTCATTTGATTTCACATGCACAAGGTCACAGCCTGAGTTTTTCATCATGGAGCTCTACATAGTATGGCTGCTTTGTTAATGTCACTTCCTTCTGTTGGGATTTCTGTCTCTCCGATCGCCAAGGTGATTCCAAAGGCCAGGACTCCTGGTTTCTGCAGACGCATTCTCAGAAAGCATCGACAGCCAGCCCTCCGTGAGGGGAGAGGAAACCTCCCTCTTTCCACCTCTTTTCCTTTCCACGCACTAGGAATAAAAATATCTGAGAAGAAATGTCTATTTTTCTGCCCCTGAGATTGTAGGCACCAGGGATGTGCAAAATTGTGCCTCTGTGTCTGCATGACTTGTTATCAGAAAATTAGAGTAGAAAAGAAGCTTTTGTTCCATGATGGAGACATCTTAATAGGTGCTTTGATTGTTAAGCAGAAGTTTCTATATCGGTTTAATTGCTGTAAATGTTGTTTGCCTTCTCTGTTATGATAAGGCTCAGATTTTCATAGATTCTTTTCCCCCTTCCCTTTCAACAGTTTTCCATTGCTTTAAGGCTTGCATCGGCAAGTTTAATAAAATCCAAGCAAAGAAAGCAAAGAAAGGATCTCAAAGTTCAGATCTTCACACCCACGTATGGAGCCGCATAGAGGTTATTATTGCTGGGAACTAATGATGCTGCAGCCACTTAATGTAATTGACAGAATTCACCCCTTCAGCCAGATACTGGGAAATGAAACCAAACTACTCAACTTAATTACATCTACTTTTTCTGAAAAGGTGCTGTAATTTAGAATAGCAGAGTAACTAGGATATGAATCTATAGTGAAAGGGGTTTATAATAATACAAGAGGATTAGTTCGCTGCTGACTTGAGCTTGTTGGAAGCACAGCTGGTGGGGGAGGTTGGTGGAGGGGTGATGGTGCTGGGGGAGGAGTTGGCTGGAGAAATGGAGAAGCGTCTAGACCAGGAATTCCCAACCCTGGCTCTATTGTCATGTGGGGCCATTTGATTCTTTATATGGAGTCTGTTCTGTGTATGACAGGGTGTTGAAGAGTATCCTGGCATTTGCCCACTAGATGCTAGTAGTGCTCACACACACACACACACACACAGCATGACAACTAAGAATGTCCCCAGACACTGCCTGATATCCCCCAGGGTGCAAAGGAACACCAGAGGGACTTCTGGAGGACTTTCAAACATGTGCACAGTTATTTCTTGAGAGTCTGCTGGTGCCTGACTGTGTGGCCTTTAGCAAGTCATTGCACCTCGCTGAACTCTTTTATCTTCCTTTGTAAAATGGGAATGATAGTATTGACCTCACAGAGGCATAACATCTAGGTATAAAATGCACAGCATAATGCCTAGCCATATTGAGTCATCAGTGAACTCTGTTCCTATTATAATAATTTTAGGTTCGGTGAACATGTATGAGATAGCACCTACTTTGCCCCAGGTCTTATGGCGTGAGATGACGATGGGAAGATGAAGATGTGACTCCTAGCACTGGCAGAGGTGGCAGATATACACAGAATTGTCGGTGTGCCCTTATTCTTTGCCCATGGCAAACGTTACTAATCAGTTTCAGTGTTCTTGCCTGTGGAGCCTCAGAATCCTTCTCAACACACCTCTCCAGACAGCCACTGCTTAATGGCTCATGAGATGAACCCATGTGGCACTCCTACTGTTGAGGACTCCTCGCAAGGAGGTTAACCTTTCCTCTCCCATCTCCATCCACCCCTGGCACCTGAGAGAGCACCTTAAGGCGTTGACAGATAGCACCCTTCCTCCCTCAGTCTTTTCAGTTCCCAAGAGAATAGAAATGGAAGGAATATTCCCTTTTCAATCGTTTTTTTTTCTCTCTTTCTTGTCTTTTCTGCTTCCCTCAGAAACTAAAACAAGTAGTGAGATGGGCCTGAGCTTGAGGGCATTTAGTTTGTAGTTAACTAGAGGAATTCCACAGGCTGTCATTGATGGACGCATCATGCCGCCCCACTCTTGGGCTTTCTCTGTCCTTTGTGTGGGCCTTGGAGAATCATGAACTCCCTTAGAACGGGCTCCACAGGGCAGAATTGGGATTTCTAGAAACAGCTTTTGGATAGCTGCAATGGTGTCACTGGATAGGAGTGAGGAGGTTGGGCGTTAAATGCTACCCGATAGTTTCTGACATGTCCGGTCCCCATGGGAGCATCCACCATGACAACGGCTGTGGAAAATGAGGCATGACTCTTCAAGCAGCAGTGGGCTCCCTCCAGCCCCTGAGAAATGAGAGCGCGCGTGGCACAAACGCTTGCTGCTTCTCTCCCTGGCCAGTGGAGATTTCGCAGGCAGCACTGGTTCATTTCTGCTGTGGTTTCACTCCTTTTGCTGCCTGCGAGGACTGCCAGGAGGGTGGTGGGGGGGAGGTGGGGGCAGGTGATTGGAGTCTGCGGAAGGCCTGGAACTCAGTCAGTGATGGAGTGACAGTGCAGTTCCCGGGGATTTAACCTAAGGCATGGAAGAAAAGACCAGATGGGGACAAGCACGAGCCTGAAGTCTGCATGCTTTTTGTTGCTGTTTCTTCCTCATACCCATTCACCCAGCCATCCACCCACCTATCTATCTATACACCCGCCTACCCATCCAGCCATCCACCCATCCACCATCCATCCATCCACCATCCATCCATCCATCCATCCACCCACCTACCCATCCATTCATCCTTCAGTCCACCCATCCTTCCATCCATTTATCCATCCATCCACCCACCCATCCACCCATTCATCCATGCGTCCATTCATCCACCAAACCACCCATGCATCCATCCACCCATCCGCCCACCAATACATCCATCAATTCATCCATCTACCAGTCCATCCATCCATCCATCCATTCATTCATCCATCCATCTACCCACCCATGTACCCATCCATCCATTTACCTACCAATCCACCCATCCGTCTACCCACCCATCCATACATACATCCACTAATCCATCCATACATTCACCCATTCACCAATTCATCCATTCATCCATCCATCCATCCATCCATCTATCCACCCACTTACCCATCCATTCATCCACCGAGCCACTCATCCAGCCGTCCATGTGTCCATCCTATGGACCCATCCAACAATCCATCCACCCACCCACAAATCTATCCATTCATCTACCTACCCATCCACCCATTCATCCATCCACCCACCAATCCACTCATCATCCGTCTACCCACCCATCCACACATACATCCACCAATCCACCCATACATTCACCCATCTACCAATCCATCCATCCATCCATCCATCCATCCATCCATCCATCCATCTATCCACCCACCTACCCATCCATTCATCTACCGATCCACCCATCCATCCGTCCATGTGTCTATCATGGACCCATCCAACAATCCATCCACCCACCCACAAATATATCCATTCACCTACCTACCCATCCTTCCACTCACCAGTCCATCCATCCATCCATCTACCCACCCATCCACCCATTCGTCCATGCATCCATCCATCCACCAATCCACCCATGCATCCATCCACCCATCCATCCACCAATACATCCATCCATCCATCCATCCATTCATCCATCCACCCACCAGTCTGTCCATCCATCTATTCATCCATCCATCCATCCACCCACCCACCCACCTGCCCATCCATTCATCCACCAATCCACCTATCCATCCACCCACCCACCCATCCATCCACCCATCCACCGATTCATCCATGCATTCATCCATCCACCAATCCATCCATCCATCCATCCATCCATCCATCTATCCACCCACCTACCCATCCATTCATCCATGGATCCACCCATCTATCCGTCCATGTGTCCCTCCATCGATCCACCCAACAATCCACCCATTCATCTGTCCACCCACCCACAAATCTATTCATTCACCTACCTAGCCATCCATCCATATCCATCTATCCATCCATCCATCCATCCATATTCATCTATCCAGCCATCCATCTATCCATCCATCAACTCATCCATCCACCCACCTATTTACCCACCCACCTATTCATCCAGTCACCCACCCACTTATCCACTCATCTGTCTGTCTACTTATTCTAGCATAACTTTAGGTGGTATGTGGTTGGACATTTAAACAAATAGTTATCTATAACATACAGAAAGCAATATGACTTTCCACACAGTTTGTTCTTAAAATAAATATATTTAAACCAAAAAAAGGAGTCTACCTAGAATGTCAGATAAATAACTGCGGCTGCACAGAGGCATGACAAAAACTATGACAGTGATACTTGCATGGCTGGCATTTGGAATCTCCCACATCATAGCTTCAGATGCAAGGGCACATGTTCTGTTCCAGAATCCCTCGAACCTGAATTCATAGCTGCTGTGCATCCTGCAAGCAAGTGACCACCTATAGCAAGTGACTTCTCTCCAAGCCTCAGTTTTCTCATCTGTAAGGAGGGGATGCTAGCATCCCCTATTCATGGGTTGAGTTTTGAGAAGATAACAAATCAAGGTATGCGAGTCACTTAGCAGATGCCTAGCACACATCAAGTGTGTGTGAGTGTTCTGTAGAGTGATACTCAATTTTGTTCTTTCACCAACTGGCTTCTTTTAAGGCATTCCCTGACTGCCCTGCCCAGGGGACCTTGCATGATTTGAGGTGGCAAACTAAACCAGTGTTCCGCTTGGCTTTGCTGTAGCCAGTGATGGCGGCTGGTGTCCTTCCGGAGGCCGGCAAGCTTCTCTCTTCCTTCCAGGGCGTGGCCAGTGCCTGCCCAGCCTCCAGCCCTCTGTGTAACAGGCTCTGTTTCTCTACTCTCTTGTAGACACGCTGTCAGTGCCGCGCTGGTCTCCACAGATCCCTCGCAGAGACCTCGGCAACTCCATCAAGCACAGGTAGGCTGGCTTCCTGTGTACACTGGTGCCTGCCTCCCAGCCCTGTCCCTTAACCTGGAGTGGGGCAAGGCTGGGTGGCATGTTTTCCTCCAGCTCCTACATTACTGTGCCCTCTGTCCTCTGCTGGGCTAAACCTCAAAGTGGCAGCCAGGGAACTGAGGTGTCTGCATCTTACTAACCTAGCCCTTATAAAAGTAGCACATAGTGGTTAAAATCCAGGGCTTTGGAGCCAGACTGACCTGTGTTCTAATCCTAGGTAGTAAAGCCTTGCAGCCTTGCAGAAGTTACTTAACCTCTCTGAGGCTCAATTTTTTTCAACAGATAAAAAACTACCTACCTATGGGGTGCTCCTGAGAATTAAATGAGATAACGTATACAAAGTGCTTAGCACAGGGGCTGGCACATAACAAACAGTCAGTAAATGGTATCATTGTTACGATAAAGGCTTTACACCCTAACTTTGGGTCTCTCTACTCGGAAGATACAAGATTGCAGGCTGAACTCAGAGGTACTCGCCTGAGGTTAGGTTAGTCCAGAGCTCCAGGGATAGACCTGCTCTTTTTGGAAGGGGGATTTGTATCAACTAGTCAGCCCTTATAAGAAGTTCTTTAACTTTCCAAATTTAACTTTCTGCATTTTGTTGCATTAACCTCACACACTTAGTGGGTGGGGCCAGTGTGGTCATACCCATTTGACAGATAGGCAAACTGGGGCCCCGGAAGATTAAGCAACATTCTGAAAGCAAATTAGTCTCAGCACTTTGTGTTCTTCTGACATTGTGGCTGAGAGTTTTCTGTTCACGGGAGCCCCTGTGAACTAGCCAAGGGACCTGTTCACTCATTCATGGATTCTTTCTATTGTATTTTAGAGTTTCTGTGCCAGGCTGCAACACTAAGCAAGACATAAGGCCTGTGCCCTTGGGGAGCTCGCAGTCCAGACAGTTAACAGACCGTGACGGTGTGGAGAGATCAGGGCTGTAAGGAGGGGTGATATCACGAGCAGACACATCGCCATAGCCAGGGGCTGGCGGGAATGAGTGCTCTCACGGCCTGGCATCTCGTCAACACTTTTGGAAATAAGTATGTTAACAGGATAGTTGTTAAGACTCAAATGAGAAAACGTTGGAGGAAGCAGTGAGAAATACGTGATAGAAACGTCAGTGGTCAGGCAAGAGTTTCAGCGAGAAGGGCATCAAAGGCAAGAGGCTATTTTGCATTTGCTTTCTCACTGCCCTGTGGCTCCACCCCTGGGTTGACTAAGCCCCTTGATAGACCACGTCCCCTGGGTCAGACCTTCCTCTGCTCATCTCCATCCCTGGAGGACTTCTGGAGGCTCAGCCACGCCCCTGGATTGGCCATGCCCCTGCATCGCCCCCTAGGTTAGCCACGCCTCTGGATCAGCTCCACCCCGGATTGGCCACACCCTTGGTTCTACTCAACATCCCTGGACTGGCCACGCCCGCTACTCTACTCCCCACCCCTGGGTTGACCACACCCCCAGCTCAGCTCCACCCACTGGATCACCCTGTCCCCAGGCTCTTTGGTAGTCCCTCAGATTCAGATGCTGGTACCCAGAGGAGGGAAACAACCTGGAGGAACTGGCACTTGGGATAACGTGTTATTCTTCAGTCTCACCTGCGTTTCTTCCTGGGTCAAAGCTAGGAGAGAAAGATCTGGACTCACCCTAGTCTTGGTGAAGAAATTAAAAGCCCACCCGCTGTTATAAGTGTCACTTCAGCCAGAGCTGGGAAAGAGAGGGAGCTGATCCCAGGGATAGGAGAGGGTTGGAAAAGAGGAAAAACTGCACCCCACCTCCCTACCACCTCCACCCCCACCACCCAGGCCGCCTTCCTGATGGGTGAAACACAAGCTCCTTCGCCATTCCCAAGAGCTGCCAGACAGTCCCTGCTAAACTCGATGGCCCTGCTGAAGGGACAGAAATGAGCCTGACCAACCCTAAAGGCCAAACCTGGAGAGGGAGAGAAAACTCTTTCTTGGCAACAGTGGTCTCTGCACAGAATGTTGCTATTTGCTTAGCTTTGGAGGCTCAGTCTGTTTGGAGAATGCCTGACCCAGATGAGGCAAGACGGTACAGCGCAGGATACAACCTTTCCCTCAAAATTCTCAGACTCCAAGTTATATAATCACTTCCGACTTCCCTTTTGACACTCTGAGGCAGTGGAGATTAGATACAACTCCTGCTGACGGTGACACAAATTGAAAATTAAAATTAACTGTGACCTGGCAACCTTCAATACTTTCCTTGGGCCCAGCCCTGTCACTGCCTCATATCTCTTGGGGAAGAAAGCACCCCAGCAAACGTTGGCGGGTAAGGCGCAGGGAGTTAATCCAATGCACCCCTGCTCCAGATGGTTGATAGCTGCATATGGGAGACCCCCAAACCTCCTTTCATGTTTTCAGCAAGTGCTGGTGGCTTAGGAAGGAAGTGAGCTGATGATCTGAAATGGCTTTCACTTTGGGGGACTCTTCTCTGCCACTAAAATTTGGGGTTTGGGCTCTTTTAGGAGGGGAGGACCTCACTGAAGTGCCCCAGGTGACATGATGAGCAGGGATGGAGAATGGTTCACCTGATTTCCTGGGAGGCCCCACCTTGCTTTGTGGCTCTCTGAGGTCCAGCCCCATTCATTGCTCTGTTCCAAAACTGAACTTGGCACATGGTAGGCCACCAGGCAATGTTTGTTGAACAAATGAATGGCTGTTATGAATTTCAACGTTGTAATATAGTTACGATCTGTGAGGTCGATGCTATTATCATCCCCACTTTACAGGTCAGGAGACTGAGGATCCAGTGGTTTAAGCAGCTTGATTACATCACACATCTCGGAAGAATCAGGCCTGGAATCCAGGACTCTTGTGGCTGCCCTTTAAAGGGCTCATCTTCCTGGAGATGGGCCGGTCATCATTGCCTTGGCCTTGAACACCTTCTGTCTGTTTCCCACAGGTTTTCCACCAAGTACTGGATGTCTCAGACGTGCACAGTCTGTGGGAAAGGAATGCTTTTTGGCCTGAAGTGTAAAAACTGCAAGTAAGTGATTGTCCCTTGAAGTGACTCTTCTCAGTGCCTGATGTCAGCTAGAGCCTTCTGGGCTCTGAGGTAGCTTCCAGGGATTTGATTTCTTGACTCTTGGGAGAGTTGTTTGCTTTGTGTTTTAGAAGTGGGTTTGAAATGAGCCCCTACATTTGAGTAGGGGCTCAGGGAGAGCAATTCTGAATAAGAACCAGAGCTGATGAAAGGTGCTGGAAATTCGTAAGTTCATAGCTTAAGGTCAGGGATTGGCTTTCTCTAGTTGAGCAAGTAGCAAATATTTTAGGCTTTGCACACCATAAGGTCTTTGTTGCAACTACTCAACTCTGTCCTTTAGCTCAAAAGAAGACATAAACAATACTCAGTCTTGACAAATTTATTCCAATAAAACTTTATTTGCAAAGCCAGGCTATGGGCTGGCTTTGGCCCTCAGCGCTAGTTAGTTTGCTGATCCCTGAGATAGAGTTTGCAAAGTCTCTTTCTCTCTTATTCTTTCTCCTCATGGGACCTCTTTGAACAAGTGTAATAATTATCCCCATTTCACAGATGTGAAAGCTGAGTCTCAGTTAGGAAAAGTCACAGCTAAGAAGTGGCAGCCAGGTCTTGAACCCAGATGCATAACCTGGGTATCATGTTGTGTGGTATCATGTTGGTCTTGAGTTTGGGGGAGAAGGCTGGACCACCCAAGCCTCTCGCTTCCCTTCCCTTCCACACCCCATTCCAGGTCATGGCTGGCCAAAATTAGGGAGGCAGGAGAAAACTGAGACACCGGATGTGGCCTCTGGAGTCAAAGTAGGCTGGGTTCAGATCCCGGTTCTGCTACTTTGCAGCTGTGTGACCCTGGGCACGTCAGTTCACATTTCTCTCCCTAGTATTTTCATCTGTGTGAAAGGAATAATCACTATACCTGCCTCAGGTGTCAGCATTCCATACTTCAGCACACTGAAACATGGTATACCTGACTCAGAGGTCAGTCCTCTATGAGGGGATCTCCCCCCTCAAACCCTCAAACCCTGGAATTTACTTCTAAAAAATTGCATGTCTATTCTTACATGTTTAAACTTCAGTCACCTTCAAAGTGCTCTCCATTTGATGTAATACATCTATTGAGATGCTTTTTATACTGCTTAGGATGGTTTTTGAATTTTTCAATTTCGATGCCTTTTAGTGCTTCTGGCATTTTTTGTTTCACCTCTTCCACATTGGCAAAATGTTTCCCTCTCAGGACTTTTTTTATCCAGGGAAACCAAAAAAGTCTCTCAGGGCAAGATAGGGCACATAGGGAGGATGGGATATGGGAGTCACACCGTTCTTGGTCAAAAACTGCTGAACACTCAGTGCCGTGTGGGCAGGTGTGTTGTCATAGTGGCAGAACCAGTCACCTGTTTGCCACAACTTGGGACATTTCTTTCACAAATAATCTCTTACAACAATGCTAGCTGGAACACTGATGCCAATGGGTTCCTAGAACACTTACCCAGGAAGGGAAGCCTGTACTACCAAGGAGCCCACCCTCCAAAAGATAATTCCAGGTTTTTTGGGGTCCCTCTATTACAAGAAACTGCCAATGCCTGTCTGGCTTCTCTTTCTCCTTCCGTAAACACGTATTAAATACCCCCTTAGGTCCAATGACTATAAAACAGTGAATAACATTCAACTGTTTGTCATAGTTACAAATAAATGTGTATCTGTTTGCTTTACAGAAGTCCTGTAGCTTAAAAGAGTCTGGGAATCCCTCTTTTCCCTCTAGCCTTGTACTTCCTGTCGAATCCAGGCAGAGAACCCTTGATTGGGCCCTTTTGGGCCTCCCCACATCCCTGCCCCAGGTTGGCACTAGCTGGCACAAGTTCTCATATCCCAGCCCCACCCCCAGCCTGGCAGTCTCACCTGAGTTATAAATGTAAGGCTGAGTCTCTTTCCCTCCCTGAGTTGTGGGGAGGATTAATTAGCGTCAGTCCCTAAGGAGCCTTAAGCCCCATGGTACAAGGGAAGACAGGGGCAGTAATTACCCAGCACTAGTACCTCAAGAGGGCCATCCCCACCCTGGTCCTCTGTGGACACAGGCTCTCAGGTGGCCCCTGGTCTTTCAGAGTGCAAGAGGCACAAGGCCAGGTCCTTGGGTGTGACTCAAGGGCTGTCCAATTTTCTCTGTACGCTGGCTGCTCCAGCGACCCATCTCATCTGTATCTGTCACACCGTGTTCTGTTGGGGAAACAGCAACCTTCACAACCTCATACCTACCGTATGGAGGCTTTGAAGTCAGGTAATTAGGTGCCAGGGACACAGCCAGGGGTAGCGAGGTAGGACACTTCCCAAGCCGTTTTAATTTTCAGCACTAGAGGCACAACTCAGAGGTGGTCTTTTTTTTTTTTTTTTTTTTTTTTTTTTGAGTTGGAGTCTCACTCTGTCCCCCAGACTGGAGTGCAGTGGCTACTCCCGGCCACCGCAGCCTCAACCTACTGGGCTCCGGCGATCCTTCCGACTAAGCCTTCCAAGTAGCCGGAATTACAGGCATGCATTACCATGCCTGGCTGATTTTTTGATTTATTGTAGAGATGAGGTCTCACTGCCCAGGCGGGTCTCAAACATGCGGGCTCAGGCAATCCACTCACCTCAGCCTCCCAAAGGCGTGGGATTACAGGCTGAGCCACTGAGCCCAGCCAGAGGTGGTCTTTGCTTGTGCTCTGTTCTAGATGTAATGAGCAAAGGCTTAGACCTTGACAAAGAGTTGGAAGAGGAGGCTGTGGGATGGGGGTGGGGAGCAAGTTGGGGATTGGGGGAGAGGCCGGGCTGCAAGTAATGGGAACAGAGGCTTTGGAAGCAGTCAGAACTGAGTCTGGGCCTTAGCCCCACGGCTGAATCCCCTGCGTTGGTCATCTTGGTCTCAGTTTTCTTACCTGAAAAGTGGGTGTGATATTAGCACTCACCCTAGGGCTAATGAAACATCCCTGCCCCAGATTACAGTGTCTTATCAAAGAACATTTCTCCCCACTCCGTCTAGTGCAAAAATGACTCCAGTGTGTAGGAGGCAGGATTTAAACCAAGCTGTAGTTGGATTGCACCACTGTGCTCACCAATTTGCTCAGCCCTTAGAAAAACTGCCAAAACAGTGAACGCAGCTGCTGCAGCTGCCGGGTTCAGATGCTGTGAAGTTCCGACATGCTTCAGGAGTTTTGACATGGTACTTGTAAGAACTACAACTTGTAGGAAATGAGAGCTATCTCCAGTACGTAATTATGCGTATGCACTACTAATATCGCCAGTTGAAGCTGAAATGTACTCTTCTGTGAATAAAATCCTGCAGTTTCTGCACTAGTTAAAGTCATTGATATGGGTTGTCAAAGACTGACAGAACTTTGGATGGACTTATGGGTTTGGATGAGGGTTAGAAATGGGTAATATAGAGGGGCAGAGGCCAAGGGCAGTGGCTCTTGCCTGTAATCCCACACTTCGGGGGCTGAGGAGCGAGGATTACTTAAGCATAGAAGTTGGAGACCAGCCTGGGCAACACAGCAAGACCCTGTTAGCCAGGTGTGGTGGCACCTGTAATCCCAACTACTTGGAAGACTGAGGATCACCTGAACCCAAGAGGTCGAATCTGGGGTGAGCTTTGATCATGCCATTGCACTTCAGCCTGGGCAACCGAGTGAGACTTGACCAAAAAAAAAAATGGGTAGCATACAGACCCTGTTGTCAAGAAGTTTAAGGCATACATTTCAATTTTATCGAAATCATTTTTCTGTAGGTATGTCTCCTCTAAAGAACAGTGACGAGACATTTCAGAGAGGTGACACTGAAGATGAGGAGGCAGCTTCTTAGAGAAAATGGACAGAACCATCCATTCTCTTATTCATGTAATATCAACAAACCCCTTCTATGTATTAGGCGCTGTTCTAGACATTGGGGAAAGGGCAGTGAGTAAGAGATAAAATCCCTGCCCTCATGGAATTCATATGCCAGTGTGCAGGCAGGAGGTGGGCAGGCCTTAAACTAAGTAAATTAGTAAATTGGGTTTTATGATCAGATGATGGGAAATGCTAAGAAGAACAAAGCAGAGGTGAGAAATAGGAAGGAAGGGGCTGCGATTTTTTTTAAGGTGGTCAGGGGCGGTCTCATACCTGAGTGGGAACTTTGCAAAAACAGTGGTGTGTGGTCCAGGTCATTTCCTGTCCTCCCCAAGCACCCCAGAGGCATGGATTTGAACTTGCCCTGGAGGGGATGATTTCTTCTTTTAAACCCGAGCAATTCTGGATCTGTGTCTGCTTCTGAGTGACCGAGATTGGAGTAGACCCAAGCTATTCCACCTGAGGTCAAGGCGGCAGCAGCAGCCTCCCCTGAGACTGGCTAGAAAGGCACAGGGTCAGGCCCCTCTCCAGACCTGCTGAATTTGAATTTTCATTTTAAGGCGGTCCTGGTGATTCCTGTGCCCTCTGAAGTTTGAGAAACACTGTTCTGGGTGATCTCCGAATTCTTTTCCCGAGCTACTTTTCGTTTTCTAGGTGACGCATCTCAAACTTGAGCGTGCATTAAAATCCCCTGGAGGGTTTGTTAAGACACAGATTCCTGGGCCCCATCGCCAGAGTCTCAGATTTTGTGTTGTTTTCTGAACACTCCAGAGTTTGCATTTCTAGGAAGTTCTCAGCTGTTGTTCCTTGAGAACCTTGGCTCTGCATGGATGTAGTAGTTTAAAAAATAAAAACTCTGGCCCCCTACCCTATCTGGAGAAGGAGGATCCCTCTTTTCTCTCTCTCTAACCTACTTTCTAAATAAACCATATTTTCCAATCTAAAACAGAAACAAAAAGAAAATCAAGCTTTCTTGTCCACCAGGGCATTTCCTAATGCAAGGTGTTTTTGTAAGGTTGGCGGTCTTTGCTGATGATTGTTCGGGCTCTCCTGCTCTTATGCCCCTTAACCTCACTCTAGAAAGTTAGGTCTTGGCTGGGCTCCGTGGCTCAGCCTGTAATCCTGCGCCTTTGGGAGGCTGAGGTGAGTGGATTGCCTGAGCCCGGGGTTCGAGACCCGCCTGGGCAGGTGAGACCTCATCTCTACAATAAAATCAAAAAATTAGCCGGGCGTGGTAGTGCACGCCTATTATTCCGCTGGGGTGGAAGGATTGCCAGAGCCCAGCAGGTCGAGGCTGCGGTGGCCAAGAGTGGTCACTGCACTCCAGTCTGGGCGACAGAGTGAGACTCCAACTCAAAAAAAAAAAAAAAAGAAAAAGGTCTTTTTCACCATTGTCTCCACAGTAAATTCTTCCAGTAAATATCTATGTGATGAGTAAAAGAGTTGATGGTGTGCTTAGGGACCCAGGCGATAGACTAAATACACCTATATTTTAATCCTGACTCTACCACCCATTGGTTGTATGACCCCTTCTGAATCTCAGTTCCTTTCTTTGTAGAATGGAGATATTAGTATCTACCTCACTAGAGTGCTAAAAAAAAGAGAGAGTTGTTCAATAAAATGCTCATCCTAGTACCTAACCCATTATAAGTGATTCATCAATGCAAGCTGATATGACTGCTAACTTTATGAATTAACTTTGGGGTACCCCTCCACCCAGGAAGCCAGAAACATCTCCTTAATATCTAACCCCCTTCCCTCCTGCTTCGGTTTAATGCCCACTTCCTCCGGAATTATCATCAACTGTCTTGTTGGTGTTCTGAATAGAGAGATTAATGAACTAGTAGGAAATTAAGACTCAGAAAGCAATTTGCAGTTATCTAAATTGAGGCGTTTTCATCTAATAGGTTCATAAACGCGGAACGGAGTGTAGCTGTGAGTGGTCGGGTGTCAGCACAATCTGTGTATTGTCTGCTAGCTGAATTCAGCTGGCAGAAGTTTGCCTTTGCAGTAAGATGCTGGTGGATTCCCCAGCCTTCAATCGTATCTAATCTGCATTCCCCCCACCCTCCCTTTTTGGGGTCCTTCTACAGGCTTCTGCAGAGCTGAGGTCTGCTTCCTTGGAAAAGTCCGTACCCCATCTGCATTTATTGCAAAAAAATGCGCAACAGTGATGTGGGTGACTTCTGCTCTAGAAAATAAGAGTTTGAACCGAGGTGCAATTTTTTTTTTTTTTTGCACCAGCTGGAGTGTGGACGGGAGGGAAACATTTTCCCAAGCCACCAATGGAGAAGGAGCATTTTAACTGTCTGTCCCCTGGACTTGTGTGAGCTATCCATGCTCTTTTCTCATAGACGATTCAACTCAGCCCTGACTGAGCAGCTGCTCTGTGAGATTCTGTGCTACCACTCAGGGTATGAGGGTGAAAAAGACACACTTGCTGGCCCCAAGATGCTCACAGTGGTTGTCA
This sequence comes from Cephalopachus bancanus, assembly GCA_027257055.1. Taxonomy (NCBI): domain Eukaryota; kingdom Metazoa; phylum Chordata; class Mammalia; order Primates; family Tarsiidae; genus Cephalopachus; species Cephalopachus bancanus. Next base: position 3,110 of record JAPVLO010001406.1, on the reverse strand, counting down.
GTTCTCAAGGTGTGCCCTGACTCCCCCATCTCGGGATTGAGGTGGAAGCTTCAAATGGCAGCGTACTGAGTCCCTCTGCAGACACCAGCATGCTCCTCCCATGGCCTGATCTCCTGGCCCAGACTGTGGGCATAAGATGTAGAAACCTGAGTTCATAAGCCTTCTGGGTAATCCATATTTAAGTTGGATCTAGAGGGAGCAAAAAACAAAGTAGATAATACACCACGGGGGCATGCTGAGGGGCTGCTGGCGGGGGAGGCAGGGAGGATCCGTCCTGCACATCAAGGGATCCTAGCCCAGAAGACCTTGAACCTGAGTCTTGAAGGAAGAGGAGTTAGCCAGGAGAGGCAGAGGTCAGGGTATTTCAGGCCGAGGAAACAGCCTGGGCAAAGCCTTGAACCCGGACTTTAAGGACCCCGGGCATATTTCACAGTTGTTTGTGCCAAACAGGGTGTGAGGGAGAATGGAGGTGAATTCTGCTTTGCAGCCACAGGACTGGGCCCTGCCCAGCGGGCCAGCTGTTGCCAAGGTTCATACTGCAGCTACAGGCAGGGGTGGGATATGGAATATGGGTGGGGGTGTTGCTCCCTGCCCACTTGCCCCACTCCTGGAAAAGCATCTTGGACTCTGGAGCCCTCATCGTTGAGAGAGTGGGTTGCTTGCCAAGGGCTAAGTCATGGGGAGGAGTCAGGATGCTGGGGTCAGGATCACCCCTCCTCCGGGCGGCAGAGTGGGAAGCAAATGCCAGGAGTCAGATACTCTGAGTCACTGGCTCCCAGGGCCTCAGATGTGAAGGGTCTGATCAGCCCGGGGATTTCAGAGGACCTTGTCGATGCTTAAGATTCATTCTTCTCTAGGGCCAAGGAGTGCCCACTCCTTCACTTTGAAGACAGGATGACAGAATCAGTGGCCGATGAGGTCAGTCTTACCCCACCCACGTGTGTCTTGGTGTCCTGCTCAGATTCCCTGTGACCGCTTAGCAACAGCTACAGGGGCGCCAGCTAAGGGCTTCTACCTGAGACCCTCTCTGGGGGCGTGCCCTGGGATGAATGCAGCTGCCTAGACTGAGCAGACAGATGCTGTGGTGCAGTTTATGCTTCAGAGCTTGCTTTCTGTGGGATCAGGCTGAGACCGCATTCTGGCTGCCGTCTCCTGTGTATCTTACTTCCCCCCACAATGGAATAGGCTTCTCCTGAGAGCACACCCTAAATAAGTCACTCGTGAGAATACCCATCCCAAGATTTGCTTCCAGAAAACCCAGCTTATGACAGTAAAGCAACAGCAAGGATATAGACTCTGGAGCCAGAGAGAGCTGAGTTCGGGTTCTGTCTCTGCCACTTCCTCACAGTGTGACTCTGGGAAAATTTCTAAACCTCTCTGATGTACAGTGAAGCGAATACTTTCACTCAGTATGATAAGGTATGTTCCTGCCCCAGTCACATTAATGACGCGAGTCTTCCTTCTCATCTGAATTTGTAAGTAAGTTGTTGAGCATTTAGCTGCAAAGACCAACTTTCTGTGAATAGAAAGAAACAAATCCTCTAAATCACTTCCATAAGTTGAAACAAAGTTGAAATTCTGGACAATTTAACACGTTTCCTACTTTTCTGTAGTTCTTGTTCTTCATCTTTCTTTTGGAATTTTCTGAACCAGTCAACTTCTTGGGGATATGTTGAAAGGTTTATTTTATTAACTGGACATGGTGGAGCACACCTGGTGTCCCAGCTACTTGGGAGGCTGAGGCAGGAGGATTGCCTGAGCTTAGGAGTTCGAGGCTGCAGTGAGCTGGAATCATGCCACTGCACTGCAGCCTGGGCAGCAGAGTGAGACCCTGACTCAAAAGCAAAAGACAAAAAAGTTTTATTTCAGTGCTTATCAGCCTCAGCACTATTGGCATTCAGGGACAGATGATTCTTTGTAGCAGGGGCTTCCCTGTGGATTGAAGGACGTTTAGCAGCATTCATAACTTCTACCCACTAGATGCCAGTAGTGCCGCCCCCACCAACTCCCAGCTGTGACAATCAAAAATGTCGGCAGACATTGCCAGACAGCCCCAGGGGTCAACATTCCACCTGCGGGAGAGCTGCTGGTTTATATAATAAAATCACTCATTTCCAACCAATGGGACTGTGGTGTGTATGCATTCTTCAGCTTTACAATACCAACTTTCGCTTTTGCTTGACCGGTGAGTGGACCCATTATTCAAATATTCGATGGATAGGATGAGTGCTTATATAACTAGAAGGTTATAGGGTGAACGATAGGGTTATCCTCACTATAATTACAGGGTGGTATGGTGATGGTTATCTTTATTATATTATAGGGTGACCAACCATCCCAGCTTGCCAGGGACTTTCCCAGCTTAGCACCAAAAGTCCCAAGTGCCTGGAACTCCCTCTGCACCCCCCCAGCCAGTCCTAGGCCCATCATCTTATGACAGAGGCAGGTCTGTGCTGGCTATAAACATTTTATGCATTCCATTTGAGGTCACTGCCCACTTCTGTAGGAGTGAGACCCACCGTCATTCCCCTAGTAAGGTAAGGAGCAGTTGGAAACCTCAGCTAACCAACACAAGATTTCCAGCATATTCCAGTGGTTTGTTCATACCTTGTAGAGGCCTCTTTCCTTCTCTCTGCAGTAGCTTGTGGGCATGCTCGCACCTCCTCCTTTTTGATGTAAGTAGTCGGTTGACTAATTTTCACCTGCGGAAGCCGTGCACTCCTTGATCTGGTTTTGCTGTGTAATTAGGTCTTTTTACTTGAATTTGGTGCACTCTTCAGTTTCTCTCTCTTGCCCTGCAAGTTCTCCTCACCCAGGTTCTTGCATCAAAATATGAGGTTTTATCTGAAAATGTCCTGTTTCTGCAAAATGGCTGCAGCCGCGGGTGACGAGGCCATAAAAGGGTGACATAAGCCATGGTAGGTTTGAGCCACTGGTTGCACTAATTTGCCCAGACCTTAAAAAGCTGGGGGAATGATGACTGCTGATGTTGCAGCTGCTGCTATGTTCCTGGAAGCTTCAGGAGTTTGTACAACAGGCAGGATATTGGCAGGATATAATTATAAGCATGCATTTCAGAGATCACCAGCTTGAATCTTGAACTTACTTTT